>CAHIKZ030005170.1:1862500-1875000 GCA_903632075.3 Acanthosepion pharaonis | reverse complement strand
TTAAATAAAAAAAGATTAATCGCATTACCTTGCCACTCGTCTTTAAAGAAGCATATATATATATATATATATATATATATATATATATATATATATATATATATATTTCTTATGAGTGGTTAGAACGTTCGCTTTCTCACCATGGTCGATTTATCAGGAAGAAGACTTCTTGATGTTATCGGTCTGGAGCGGGGGGCGATCTCAGCGTGCGGCACCTTTAGAAAGTTGTGGAGTGAAAAGGGGAGATGGAACTCTCTAAGGGCCGTCGATAGGTTTGCTAGCACGAAGTTATAAGTCATCATGACCGAGGGTTTCAGTGTGCTGGTGTTGTTCAGATTGTTGATCATTCTATGTAACACGCTGCCTCCTAGAAACTGCAAGTAAGGTCTGCTCAGGATAGTTGCAGCATGAACCACAGGTTGGCTATGTGGGTGTTGAACAAACACAAATGTGCCTGAACAAGAGTCTGCAATAGAGATTGGCTAGCCGTCCTCGTCGACGGGTATCCCCAAATACGAGTGGCCAGCTATTATATATATATATGTATGTGTATATGTGTGTGTGTGTGCACGTATATGTATATGTATGTATGTGCGAGTATGTATAGATATATTGTTGTGTATGTGTGTATATACGTATGTGTTTTTGGGCATATAAATAGTAGGTCTTTACTAGATTAAATATTTTTATATGTTTATGTTAAATTTGTAGCCTGTAAGTGATACTACTTGCTTTGTCTAATTATTTTTGATTACACATCATTTCTCTTATAAATGCTCTCGTTTTTAGTTTGCGAATTTCTTTCTTTTTTCCCCCCTCATCTTCTCTTTTCTTGTAGACATAAGGTTAGTAATGCAACGCAAACGGTAAATATTCACATCAGCATCGGCAGTATGAATTGGCTGGATTTAAAGTTTAGATCATATCGTTTTTTATTGTGCGTAGTGTTACCACAAATGTATCCACACATTTTCGGTGTCTGTTTTTTAATTTTAATTTTAGGTCAGCGAATCGGTAGTGATTTATGCATCTGAAAATAATTCATATTTATCTGTATCTCACTCATTTAAACCGTTATTTAACTCCTCTCTTTAAAACTTCTCTCTCTTAAATTTTAATTCTCACCTTCACCTTTAGGAATTCCTGTTCTTCTTTCTTCTGTTACACCCTCTCTCTAGAGCTTTCATACATTTCCCTCTCAACCTTGTTTCCCTCTCCCACACATACACTCTCACTAAAATGTTGTTTTTTTTTATACCCGGAGTTATATTTTCCGATTTCTTTTTGTAGGTCTGATGAATTGGATCGTGTTTACGATTCCAATGTAATAAATTATAACCATGGAATATTAGTGTTTGAGCCTTTTATATTATATTCGTACTCTCTCCTGGACATTGAGTTCTACCTGGATTCTATCCTCTTGGGAATTTATATATATATATATATATATATATATATATATATTGACCACTAATATTATCAATCTATATATATATATATATATATATATATATATATATATAACATTGAAGTGGCAGACGTTTACAAATTAATCTCTTCATACATGTAGAATCATGCTGTAACATTTTCTATTTAAATGATTTCCTTTTTTAAATATTCTCTGTTTAAAGCACTCATGTAAATGAGGAAATCCTCATTGCAAGCTATAACTCAATGGTATCTTGTGAGGGACAAAGGATTCATCGCGAAACGTTTTGCCTTTGCACAGTCCACCCATATTGAAACCACGAAGCTTTTAAGAGGAAACATAAATGAAAAAAATGTCGCGCTCTGGTACATTCAATTTTCTTAATAGCAACCTATCATTCTGTCTCTTCTTCCATTCATCTAAACAAATATCTCCGCTTCGAAAGTTAACGGCATTTTACGAGCTATATTCGAACTTGTTAATGGGGTTGGCTATAGCTTGAACATTCTTCCACTTGTCTGTTGGAACATTAATATTATGAGACTTAGGCTCTCCGACCTGGTATAATAGTTAGCTATCTTGATTTGCTGGATCAATGAATAGTGGTTTCGATCCTCATTGGGTATTCAACATTTTCGGCCTTGTGCCACATTTAAGCTACGCTTAGAAAATCGTAGTGTACTTCGACGTGGTTTAAAAGGTTAGCAAGCTTGTTACGCTAGATCAATTACGAGTGAATACTCAGTTCGATGCTCACTGGGTGCCCCATACTTTCGATCTTGTGCCACATCTAAAATCACCATTAATATCACTAGACTTCAATTTGGTGTTCGATTGAGTTTCTTCTCGATAATTTGTTTTGGCATAGGTTGGGATTTTCGTTGTCTGTATCTTTTATTGTAGAACTCCTTGAATAAAAAATGTTGATATTTAATTAGCTCCTCCCGGGTACAGAGCTTGATACAAGCGCACTTTTAAAGGCAGTTCACACACACACACACACATATATATATATATATATAAATTGGTATATACAAAAATATCCCCGTTAAAGTAGTTTCAGCATTTGGTGTCAGTTTGCCTTTCTAACTATACTACTTAAATGCAGAGAGAATCTGTCGCCTGGGATACAGATCCTAAGAAACCAAATATTCATTTTGTAAAGGCCTCATCCAAAGACTGACAACGTCTGCCGGCCATTCAGGATATAATAATGCAGGATTTGCATTTCCCATGTAGATTTAAGTTTCTATCTAATTGCCTCCATGTGACATGGCTGAGTTTAGTTTAGTCCTCCCCCACACACGATTTACCCAATTTCTTGAGAAAGCAGTCATGGGAATTTACCGTGAATCTCCTTTGCTAGCGTAAAGGAGGGTGCTGTCTTGAAATTGTAAACTTCATGGACTAAGCTTCATCTAAATCAAAACCATTTCCAACACCTGCTTGCACCTACTGTATCATTATGATAAGTTTCAGTGATTCTGTCTTCCACTACACTTTTCTTTTTGTTAAACATTTAAAGTAAGCAGTGTCGAATGCACTATTTCATTAAAGAGAAACGTAGAAAATATAAAATACTAATGGTAATATTAGCCGTTTCCTTATAAGGAAACATTCGGCATTCATTGATCAAGCAAACTGCGCTATTCGAGTTACGCTTTTCTTCTTTCCCTGGCCATCAGACGAGAATTAAAATATAGTACGCGTTCTCCACATTTAGTATTCATTACCCAGACAGACAGTCCCACTGTTGATTGAAATTTATAAAAATCTTCCTATTAAAACAATTTTTGAGGAAAATAAGTTTCTTAAGCCCAGTAACTGTTATTGCTCTTTCCAGTACTGATGAAGCATCATTCTTGAGCTTTTGTCTGAAAGAGAAGAAAGTTAAAGGTGGAGCATATGGTCAGAATTAAAAATATAATTGTGGGTATGTCTAGACTAACCAATTAAAAGCCAGATCTAAGCTAAAATAGAAAAATAAGGTCAGAGGGTGGAGGTGGGTGGATTATTTATTCATGTCAAAATAAACTGACACTAAGACATGTCAGCGACAAATGTATTGTGTGTGGGGCTAAGAATAGTGTTCAGATTTGTTGAAGTAGACAAAGTTATCAGAAACAATTTTTTTTAAAATTTAAAAAAAATTATCTACTCTCTCTCTCTCTCTCTCTCTCTCTCTCTATATATATATATATATATATATATATACATATATTACATGAATCATTCATTCAAAAACAGATATGAATGATTCATGTAATGTAAATTGAACTGCACCACATTCTTGATATATATATATATATATATATATATATATATACTCTATTATGTAGTCTATATTATCTACTCTCTCTCTCTCTCTCTCTATATATATATATATATATATATATATATATTTTTGTGCAAAATGTAGATATTAAGATATTTTTCTTCCGTAAGAGTAATAAAAATTCCGACAGTTTTATCGTTTGCCTGAGAAAAGTAACCAACTTCGATCGTATCAGTAGGAGACAGGAGTGGTGAAATGAAAGATCATATGGTCAGTGTATAAATTTATATACTATTTAAGTAAATTATATGTTTTAGAAAAAAGAAAATATAAAAAACAAACAGGAAAGCGCTCTCAAACTTCTAAAAGGACTCAACGTTATTTTTAAAGGTTTCAGTGAGATATTTTTAAATTACATATAATTTGTGCGTGTGGTCACAGAGATTTGTTGAACAATACGCGTCTTTGAAACATATTCTAGGAAAATTAAATAAGCTTCATGGCTTTTGAGAAAATGGTGATTCTTTTGAGTAATTCTGAAAGAGATTCTGCTGACAATATTGCACAGTGGAGAGAATTAGGCGAAAAGTCGAGGTCATTTCCACGACTTTTTTTGAATAGAGACTTAAGAAGTCAACATCAGTCGTAATGCTGAAAATCCGCCGTTTAAGGAAACATAAGATGCTTCGCCTCTTGTCTCCCCGAAGGTTTTATCCTCATACTACGAATTTTATGGGAAAAAGATAGGCTCGGTAGAAGTGGGCATAAATTTCTCCGAAAATTATTTTTTGGCACATGAACGATTTATCAACCAATCAGGTTAAGTTTGAGAAAATTTGAGTTTTTTCAATTATCCAATTCTGAATTCATTTTGATCCTTCCTTTACACAAACTTTTTTTTCAAAAGTATAATGTTAAATACAAGTTTTCGTCGTTAGTTTTTGGTGCAGATATTTGATCCCATTTTTTCCGAGTTTGTTTTTAATTTCACACCAAACAAAGCAATAATGCCTCAAGGACGCATAAGGGTTACTGGGAGTAAAAGTGAATTATAGAGTTTAGTTAGGAGAAGTGACACGAAAGGACAATAAAAGAACAGGATTTAGGAAGATAGAAGATGGAAATTGGCATTGCATTTCAATATTTGCAAGTTGTAAGTGTCAGGGAAGCAAGCAATCAGAAGGGAGTTCCACAGGCGAGAAGGGCAAGGAAAAAACAGTTAAAGTAGAACAGACAATTACATTCATCTAGTTCAATATTAAAATGGCGAGGCCTAGTTGCCAATCTAGTTGGACGTTTAAATTCATGCAGTCAAGACACTAATGAAGAAAGCTCATCAGAACAATCGTCATGGAAATATTTGCAGATAAGACAGTGTGAAGCCATGTTATGTTAATGAAAACGTGACTAAAGTGTAGATGCCAGGTGAGGAGACGATAACATTGCAGATCCTTCTTTGGATTTTATCAAGAATCTCGAGACCAGATATGGCAGATATTCACGGACGAATGGCAGATTTATAAATATCCAAGATGGAATCTGACGAGAAAAACTGTTTGCCGCAGCACAGTGAACCAACCTTCCTAGCAGTAGATCGATCAATTGATTCAATATAAGCACTTCATTACATGTCATTGGTAGATATGAGTCCAAGAAAGCGCAACGAGTTACTGATGGCAGGCATAAAAGGTTTTCTGTGGCGATTAAATGAAAGCAGTTTTATTTTGGAGGCGTTGAAATTTACAAGCCATTCCTTGCCCCAGTTAACCACTGATTGGAGGTCCTTTAGAGAGCAGTTGCCAGTTTTAGTTTGCCAAACCTTGCAGCCAAGACAGGAGAAAATTGTTGCGTCATCTGCATAAATACCTTATTGGGAACTGAGGACAACGTGGTGGTCGTTGATGAAGATCAGAAACAAAGTAGGTCCAAGGATATATTCCTAGAAGACCCCTGCATTAGTGTGAAATGATATTGTAGCGTGTCGGTTTAACATGGCATTCATTACAGGATTTGTTAGGAACGATTGGAATAAGTCAAATATTCATCTAGATTCATCGTAGCCCTTGAGCTTAGGGAGAAGGCCCGCATGCCAAACTCTGTCGAACACCTTTGTGAGAACTAGCGCTACAGTCCGATCTTCGCCGTTCTTATCTAAGACTTGATGGACAGAGTTAGTGATAGCTGTTAATACATCGGCGGTAGATCTAGAGAAACGGAAGCCATATTGTTTATTCGAAAGGAGACCTTGTGAAGTAAGATGCTTAACCAATTCAGCGTTAATTACAGGCTCTATTACATTGCCAAGAATAGCTAAAGACTATTAAGGCGATAATTTGAGGGGTCAAAAGGTTACTCAGTCCTTAAAGGCAAGAAATACAGAGGGGGACTTCCAACAAGCTGAAAATCAAGAAGCAATGAGGCATTTATTGTAAGTTTGTGGCGAGCTGCCTTAATCAGAATATAGAAGAAAGAAATCATTTAAATGTTCTAGCTAAAAAAAAAAAAATCTTTCAAATTGAATATTTTTAATTTTTAATTTTCCAACGCTTTTTAAACATAAATTCATATATTTTTATTCGGTAATGACTTTCACTAAATTGATGTAATTTTCCCCGCAAACATTTCAATCAACGACATTTCAAAGATTTCTCTAAGATTATGCAAATGGCGTCAAGAAGAACATTTCCATTAACTTAGTATTTATCTCTGTGATTAACTTTTTGGCTATTTACAATTTTCCATATTCTATAATTAATATTCATCATTTATGCTTAATCATTTCTAATCATTTTTTTAATCTCTTTTTAATGAGTCTTGTTTCTGTTATTATTCAGACCATTAATACGTCATTTAGTTTATCTGAACGTAGAAGGTACAGCGTGATAGCTAACGTATTAGACAATTTAAATCATGTCGTAAAAACTGTTTTCCTTGTCGTCTATACTAGACCTCGCACATTTCCGGTATTAAGGTATGGTCTATATCGGAAAAACGCAGGTTAAATTTTGCAATAGGTTCATCTTCGTTACTTCATGGTTGCATTAACTAGCAAAATATTTATTTATTACAGTCGTAAGTTGTCATTCAAGAAACAACAAGATAACGGTGAATAAGTTTAAAAAAGAGGAAACAGTAGAGAGGAAAACTGGATCAGGATGTCACAACATGAAGAGGATCATCATTTCAACTTAGAGATAAAGATTTCAATTAGAAAAGATCCAACTCAATCCATAAGACGTTTGGCACGTGAGAGAAGAGTTTCACCTATGACAGTACAAACAGCAGTGAAAAATGATTTAAAAATGGAATCGTACGTGAAACCTCTGAGGTACCATGTTACTCCAAGACAGAAACTTAGAATGTTAGAGAGGGCGAACATCATCTTGAATAAGTTGGAAAATAATCCTGGAACAATACACACACACACACACACACACACACACACACACACACACACACACACATATATATATATATATATATATATATATGTTAACATTATTTCAATCCTTCATGAGCTTCCGATCCTTAGCTATGATTATTTAATGATGAACATGTCATTTTTGTTTATGATCGATCTCATCACGATTCTTCTGTTAAACTTTGAGAGTAATTATACATACTTATTGCTCAAAGTAGAGTCAAATAGTGTTCTAAAAACCTTGGAGAATTCAAGTAAGATATATTTAGTCATTTCTAAGATAGAACGGTTCAAAACTTAATCAAACCATTGTACAGTGGGGGAGAGAGAGTATACTTATCATATAATCTGTAACATAAATAACAATACGACTTCATATATTTATTGGTCACGAAAGCTCGATCTTCTCTTTTTAGCAATTAAAACGTTGGGTGTTCAAATTATCTTGTTATGGTAAGAGGCGGCGTAATTCGATATTAATAAGCGAAAAAGTCTCGTGTTACAATAAATAACGGAAGATCTCATTGATAAAGAATTGAGACCTGACTATTTATTGCTTTTATTTCGTGTTTTTATATTTACATATGGTCTATCCTTCATATTGGGCAATTTAATTTATAGCTTACTTTAAAATTATATTTTTATCGTTATATATATATATATATATATATATATTTGGGCAGTAACCCTTCTTTCACTTATCTTTCATTGAAAACGGCCGACAGGGAAGAGTAATCTAACATTTTGTCCGTTTTTCAGGGTTTAAAGAATGTAGGAATTGTCCACAGTTATATGTGAACTGGACGCTTTCGGTTACTTCTCTAGCCATTATCAAGGATGTTGTTTTGGTGAAATTCTGTATGTAGCTGCTACATTGTAATTTTACAGTTGACTCTAGATGTTGAGTTTAGAGTCTACTTATATATATATAAATATATATATATATATATATATGTGTGTGTGTGTGTGTGTATGTGTGCGTGTGTATGTGTGTGTGTGTTTTTACTAATTAGAAGCTATTCTTTAGCAGATTTCGAATCTGGTCCGGGTACATAGCTATTTTTCCAACCAAATGTCATATTTTCTTTATAAAAAACTCTTGAAATCCCAAACAGGTAGATTGTAATTACACATTATAAAACAAAGAGTTCTAAGTGTATCCACTAAATATAATGTTTATAATAATATAATAATAATAATAATAATAATAATAATAATAATATATATATATATATATATATATATATATATATATATATATAATATGTATATAATTTATTTTAGTATATTAAAACGTTAAAAGTCGCAATTATTTTTCGACGCAACAAATGTGCTCTCGAGCAATGTTAAACTACTGGCGAGTGATATATATATATATATATATATATATATATACATATATATATATATATATATATCCAAGTATATATAATTGGTATATACGGAATGAATTCCAATAACCAACAAATACTATTCTTAAAAGAGTGCTCAATACAAAGTAGAGCAGATATAATTATTTTTATAAAAAAAAAAAATTATAACATAAGTATGTTATAAAATCACTACAAAGATTTTGTTTCAACACACTCTGTGTCTTATCAAGTGATCTCTTGATAAGACACCGAGTGTGTTGAAACAAAATGGCTATCTTTGTAGTGATTTTTATAACATACTTATGTTATAATTTTTTTTATAAAAATAATTATATATATATATATATATATATATATATATATATATATATATATATATATATATATATGTGTGTGTGTGTGTGTGTGTGTGCAAAATTTCAGATATAACTAGAATATATCTGTAAAAGGAAAATATGAATAACGACAAAAGAAAAAGTATTTATAAATAAAAGTAAAATTTTTTTCCCTGACTTCAAAAGTTTTTGAATTGAAGAGACATTCATAAATATTCATCGGGTCAACTTAAAATTTGAGGTAAATTATGGAGCATGTTAAGTCACATAATTTAATGTCTTTTATTAGACACTAAATTATGTTACTTAGCATCCTCCATAATTTACCTCGAATTTTAAGTTAACCCGATGAATATTTATGAATGTCTCTTTAATTTAAAACTTTTGAAACCAGACGATATTTTTTTTAACTTTTGTTTATAAATAGTGTTGCAAAATAAAATCCTTACATAAAGACTTATATATTTATTATACATATTGTAAATATGCATTAGATTTTTCATTTTTAAAAATTGTTATTTTTATTCCTCACCCTCCATAGACAAATAGTACATATGGACCTAGTTAGGAATTCATAGAGACCTGAAGTATTATGGTGATTGTAGTAACAATGGTAAGCAAAAATATGATGTTTTGGTGCAAGGAATATCGTATAGGTTTTGGGATCAGCGATTGCAGATAGCTAAGTTTAAGATAAAACAGATGAAGACCAGCCTTCCCCATCCCCTATTGGCCTTGTGCCACAATCTTTGTTAATATACAAAAATAAATATTATTTGCCTTGATAATATCCAGCAGCGGACGAAACGAGTCGGCTAAGATAGACTTTTCTTTTGTCTTTAATCATATATATATATATATAGTTTATGCAAATTTAGGTAATCCGTATGGGTACACCTGAGGAGGATGATATCCAGAGAGCTCAATGTAAAATTCAGAGCAGATATGTTTGAATAAAAGACAGACCACGTTAAGATTCCATGTAATAGGCTATTTCACCATAACCCCTTTAACAGGGTTCTGGATAATCAGACTTTACTTCCAAAAGCTGAAATGAAAAATGAAAAGAAATTCACACGTTTTTTACGGACCTCATCAAGTATACGCAAAGTTAACGAAGTGAGGAAGTGAGGTGGGAGAGAGAAATTACAAAATAATAAGAATAAAAATTCGCAACTATTTATTACATTAGCTTTAGTCTTAGCACTTCACCCGTGAAAAAGGTCTTGAATGAAATTCAGAGTATTAGGAAAAATAAAAGAAATGATCAAAACTATGACGTCTTTCTTAATCAGTTTAATAACAGCACTAAGAAATGAATTTGAGAGGATTAAAATAAAAATAAATAGATATAATATGTCTAGATTATTCAACCAAACATGCTTGAATGAAGATATGCTGCATGCATACACACACACACACACACACATAAAACACACACCTGCAGCCATAGTTATCACACACACACACACATAAAACACACACACATATATATATATATATGTATATGTGTGTGTGTGTGTGTGTGTGTGTGTGTGTGTGTGTGTGTGTGTGTGTGTGTGTGTGATAACTATGGCTGCAGGTCAATAGATAAAAAAATATTAATTCTTCATTATTCTTCTCAGTATTTTCATCAGCATCTCAAGTTGTGTTATTCTCGTCATTTTCATTTCCCTTCGGGCCTCAAATTGTAAAATCTTTCCACAAATTTTATCACTGCTATTATTATTGTTGATGGAGATGAATGGAAATTTGCCGTTGAAACTTAATGGAGAGACAAGTAACTGACGCCATTTTCAGTTACTGTGAGTAACATCTCAACTGAACCGTGTAATTATTTCTAAGTCTTTTTCTTCAACGCCCATCATTCACGAGAATTTTCATTGCTTCTTTCAAATCATTAAAACAATTAAACGCTTCAATTAATTTCATCGTAAAATAATTACGCATTTTATTAATTAGTTTCACAGATTTCCTTAAAAAGGTATCCTAAAATAGTTATAGTTGCAGTAACAATGTGTTTATACATGTAAGAATATGTGGGTGCAAAAATATCCGTGTATATACATGTTTGTGTCTACATGAATGTATATATGTGTGTAAGATTGTGTGTATTAATATGTATATGTATATATGTCTGCAAAACGTATACAACAGCAGGAGTAAAAAGGCTATATCCGCATAGTCCATCTTTAGGATGACCGAATCGCAAATATCATGTATGTGTATAAAAATGTGAGTGAATATATATATATATATATATATATATATATATATATATATATATATATATATATATATATGTGTGTGTATATAAATAAAAAGAAAGAACAGTAAGATATAAAATCCGGTGTTCTTATAGATATTTTTATTTTTACAAAATAGTGCTCAATGTAAATTTACAGAGCATTAATATTATAAATTAATTGATTTAAAATATGTTTTTTTTTTTAAAACCATATTTTAAATCAATTACTATATATATATATATATATATATATATATATATATATATATATATATATATATATATATATATATATTTTTGAAAAAAACAGATCCTTTAAGGTTCCATGTAATAAGTTATTTCACCACAACCATTTTAAAGGGCTCTGGATCATCAGACTTTATTTCAAAAAGTTGTGTGTGTGTGTGTGTGTGTGTGTGTGTGTGTGTGTGTGTGTGTGTGTGTGTGTAAGAACAAAATAAAAAATATATACTCTTTAAAAATATGCAAAAAAAATGAAACCTACTTGATTACGAAATCAAATTAACAGTAAAAATAAAACACTTTATAAAATGCATAGGATGGAAAGTATTCTATTTCCTCAACAAAGCCAACGACGTTGGTGACAACTACAACGCAAATAATACCAATAACATTAACAAATATGCAATTACAACAATTAAATTCCCACCGCAACAAAACGATCTCACTCTCTTGCAAAATGACTTAACAAACATAATCAGCCATTTGGAAATAAGAAAATTCAACAATAATTTCGAGAATACTGGAAAAAGATTAAAAAAAAATGATAAAAAGCTCACAAAACTTTTTATAAAAGCAAATAAATCTACGTTAAAATCTATCAAATGTAAACAGATTGTTCCTTCTTTCAGAAACTATAACTAATATCCGCTCAGCATAGTTGCAGCGTAAACTACATGTATGCTCTATGGATGTTGAACAAACACAAATGTGCCTTAGCAAATGTCTGTGCGACAGGGATTGTTTAGCCGCCCTTGCAGACGAATGTTCTAGGAAAATGAGAGTAGTCAATTATATATATATATATATATATATATATATATATATATATATATATATATATATATATATGTATACATATCATTCTTAATTTTATTACTTCATACATTATTTTCAGTGGATGCCCGTATTTGGGTAGACGCCACGCTTTTTAAAACGCTATTTATGTTTTTTTTTTCTACCGGCCTGCGCACTACAGAAAACTTAAAGAAAATGTGTTCTACGACAGGAGTCACAGGACCGAAAACAGAGACGCCGTGTTTTGTAAGTAGATTCGTTTGCCTGTTGATTGAAATGCTTAAATGGCGTTGGTCAGGCATACTGAAATGGTCAGTGCCAACTCTTCACACGTGTTCTTGTAAACGCACGGAAGTTATCAAACAGATTGGGTATCTTTCT
>CAHIKZ030005170.1:1745000-1855000 GCA_903632075.3 Acanthosepion pharaonis | reverse complement strand
CGTCCTGGGTAAGACGATAAACTACATCCAACAGCAAGGCCTCTGATCAGGAGATTTTGAGGAGCGTAGAACCACCTTTCAGGTCCACCTGTTAGGGTCCCAGATATGGGCAAATAGTCAACCCACAAACTGGAGTCAAAACACTATGAAAGTGTAAAAATAGGTTTTAATACCAGAAATACTTTGTTAACATTAGTACCAGCAATAAATTTATGAAGAAAAACTATTACCAGCAATACATTTTTGAAAAAAATATATTACCAGCAGTATATATTTTAAAAAATATTCCCAGCTATACATTTTTAAGAAAGAAAAAAAACATATTACCACCGATGCATATTTGAAGGGAAAATATTAGCAGAAATAGATGTTTGAAGAAAACATATATTACCAGAAATAGATTTTTGAAAAAAAAATATTACCAACAATAAAAATTTTGTCGGCATGAAATAACCCATTGAGGTCGATATTCTGCAAAACAAATCAAACGAAAAAATCTTCACTTTTAGAAATAGTTAATTTCTCACAGACGTGCTGTGGCGTCCCTCTGTCTTTTCTACAAATATTTTCATGGCATCTACTTTGATGCGCTTCTTTCACAGGTACCCAAACGGCATGAATTTAAGTGTGCTACTCGGTTGGCATCTCGGTCCCATCCTTTCACTGTCGAAACCGTTAAATGTAGCCGCCTCTTCCACTCCAATAGTTTCTTGTCTCGCGCTTCCCGACAGTGGAACTCCCTTCCTCTTATTTGCTTCCCTGATAGATACAATCTTCAAATATTCAAATGTAATGTCAATCGACATCTTCTGATGCCTTGACCATGATCCCCGTCCTTCTCTTTTTTCCTTTCCTCAAACACCACTCTTTACTCTTGCTCTCACTCTCTGTAACACCTTGTGTGCTAGTGGCGCTTCCACCTTGATTGGGGTGATATGCATAAAAAATATTCTCTGTTGCTTTGTGTTGACAACTTTCAAAATGATTTACTGTATTTGCTAGCGTCATGGAGACAGTTTCTTTTCCTGAAATAAGTGTCGAAAATTTGCATAACTTACAAGAATTCAGTTTACCACATAGATAACCTTTCTCTGAGGTTAACGTAGAATACGCTAACCTTCGCACGCCAAATTTTTGAGGCTTATTTCAGGAAATAAACTGTGACCTTGACTTCTGCAATCACGATAATTCTAGACGATTTATGTCTCTCTGTACTTTAGTTTTAGGAGTTCTCTCGTATACATACGAAATGTAACGATGCAATTCTCAGATTAATCATGTGAAAGTAAAGATTTCCTACCTGGCCCCCAAGGGTTATAGTCACCCTCCAATTAATGGCCTTGTGAAAAATATCCACTTCGTGAAGTGATGATGCATTTGCTAGAAGCATTCTTAATTGTTTTGATTGTTTTTGTTTTAGTGGCATATCAACACCTCTATGGGTTATTTTATGCCGAAATTTAAATATTTTGCACGCAATTTTATCTATTTATCCATTTATTTTATTTTATTTATTTATTTATTAGATAATAATTGTTTTAGTGATACAAGTCTTACTAATTAACCCATAGCAGGGGGGGGTTGAAGAAGTGAATTCATACCTTCCCAAGGATATTTGCGCAGTAGTGAATAGAACTAACCTAACTGGAATTGGAACTCAGTTCTCCGATTAAGAATTCTGAATCATTATCCATTACACCGCCTGCACATCAAAACTGACAAAACCTGATATTCTCAAGCGGTCACCCATCCAAGTACAGATTAAGCTCGACTTTGCTTAAGTTCGGTGATCATACAAGCATTCTTAGAATTCGTTTACTGGATATGTAATGTAGTCATGGTGGAGTAATGGATAGCGGCTCGCATTGAGGAATCGGCGAGCCGAGTTCGAATTCCAGTCGAACCATTACATTCACATTTTTTAAATCGTAAATAAACTACCGTATTGTTTTCTATTTTCAAAAGTAAATCATTTTCATCATAAGTTGTCAAACATCACCTGATGAATTGGAACAATTTTCCGATCCGAAACATGAAAGCTTTTGTGTAGCGATGTAATATATTTTTCAAATATATATATATATATATATATATATATACCGTCATCCACAGACAGACTGTTTCGCAGATCATCAGTGTGGCTAGACATCCGGTTGCCTCCAGCTAGGGTCGAAACCCGACTGAACTGGTGTCAGTCGGAGATTCTAACCATTAAGCCATCGGCGCACGGTAGGGAGGAAAGTGGATTTTTAGCGTGTTTATCTTTATAAACACGCCCAGTGACCGGGAGTGACTCAATTCGCATTAGCGAAGAGTCTCGCTATATAGCTATAATATTCACTGTTTACCAACCCACATCTCCTCCCCAGAGAGCTCAACTGAAATTAATTTTTCAGGAGCCAATATACCGTCATCCACAGACAGACTGTTTCGCTGTTTCACAGCTCATCAGTGTGGCTAGACATCCGGTTGCCTCCAGCTAGGGTCGAAACCCGACGTTGTGGTCCGTTTCCTTGTACCACGGTGATGGTCCAAGGTAGAACCAATAAAGAAGAACGCGAACAGGTATGGAAAAAACACAGATATATTACAAACAGGAATATATACAGAGAAGTAGAAGTGTTAGTATAAACAATCAAGTTTAGTAGAGAGAACAATGTAGTCTCGACCAGTATCACTATTCCAATGTCTTGCAGTAATTGTCTGAACGCGACTCTGTTTCGGACTGCCTCTGACTCGACTCTTGACTCGACTTGAACTACTAACTCCTCTTGAACTACTGACTGTCTTGAACTACTGACTGACTTCTTACCTACTCCTGAGCCGCAATATTTATTAAGTATGGCATAGTCCATTATTATTATTATTATGGGTAAGATCCCATAACAATATATAATATGCTTCTGTTAGTATACTAGTGGTATTGGTCAGGCATATCAAACATGTGGCCCTTTACATGCACATCTGCAGATCGCTCAACGAATACTACGTCCTTGTGCAAATTAATTGAAACAGCCGCTTTAGTTTCCTTTCTTTCACCATACGGTCAGTTTCAGATCTACTGGGGTGAAATTTTACAGAGAAGGAAGTTTCGTAAAGAAATGCCTTGTAAAAACAGCAGAAATTGCATGTCCAGAGAAAGCACGCGATTTCTATTTTTTCTTCAGATTAGGTCATTTAAAGTGGTTTGCAGTAATATGAATTCGCTGTATGTAATGAAATTTGTTTGATCTTGAAAAATATTGCGTCATCCGTGGTTGCATCAGATTTTTATCACGCCCAGACACTACTGTCCCGACTGTCGATTAGTTGTCTTACGGTCATTGTCTGCGATGGATGTTACTCCAAGGAAGCATACGAAAATTTGTAAAGCTGCACGAACACACTGGCAAATCTTACCAGTGAGAAAATCAAAGTACTATAGACTGGCCCGGAAACACTCCTGATTTAAATCCAATCGAGAATCTATGGCCAATCTGCAAGGAACGACTTTGTGGAATGGACATACGAAGTACTAACCGCGTCATGTTCCATCGTTTCAATTACTTTCCACAAGGGTATATATTCGAATTATTTAACGGCCACAATTGCAGTTTTCATAATTTTCACATGTTTGTTTTACATTTTAAAGATTATATTTAATAGAATAACAAATTTAGAAATCCATTTACTGCATAAATTGATTTAAAATAATTTTAACATTATCGATAAACTTTAAGTTCATACGGTACTAAGCTATTATTTAGAAAATTGTAGCAAATATTCTATATTCTTAATGACTGAGAAAATATCATGGGAACAAATTCTGTCTAGTAGCCATGCCACTAGCCATCACACTCCGAAAACAATATGGCAGCTTATTAACAGTTGTAAATAGAAAACTTTCTTCCAAAATTTCAAAAGCTTTTATTTTTTATGGTGAATTGTCGGTCAAAAATAGATTTTGAGGCGTTATCAGAATTGCTTTACCTCTTTTTACTCTTAGCTGTAGTTTAAACGCACCAGTCATTTTTCAGATTCGCATCCTCAGTTTTTAGCTTTTTTTTGTCCTACTACTGCAACGCTAAAATACCTAGTTCTCGTCCAGCTAAGAAAAACGGAAATTGAACGAAGAAGGGTGAGTGTTTCAAGATAAGTGAGAGTTACGGTGCTTTTGCACAACGGTGAATGAAAAGATACATTGTTTAATTTGTCGCCACCTGAAAAGACATTATGATACGATACTTATTAAATTATTATTAGCTTATTTGATATGAAGGCGCAACGCGTTTCAAAACTCTAGGAACTGAAGGTTAACTTGACACAGCAACAGGCTATTATTATGAAAAATCATGAAAAGAATATGGCTTCCGTTAATGCAAACTATGAACACAGCCGATTGATAGCCATGGGTAGGAAATTTTACAGTGAAGATTTTGTAAAACAATGCCTTGTAATAACAGCGGAAATTGTATGTCCAGAGAAAGCACATTTATTCAAAGACATTTCATTAACCTGAAACACTGTTCTTAACGGATTGATGAAATGTCAGATTATTTGAAACAAAAGTTGAAGGCTGAATATTTTCTATTGTTATTGATGAGACCGATGATAATCATTTGAATAGCACACCTTGTAATCTTCATCAGGGCATGTGAAAATAAATTCAATATTTACGAAGAACTATTGACCTGGTCTCCATTCATGACACTGCAACAAACCAGGATATCTTTGAGGGGGTTTTGAGCAGGTTCTGCATGAGTTTAGCTTTGATTTGATTTAACTTTCATGCTTATCCACTGACGCTGCTGTGAATATGGTTGGCAAATGTAATGGTGTTGCTGCCAAGTTACAAAGAAAAATAGAAAAATCGCTCACAGATTCATCATTTGCCCATTTTCATTATATTATTCATCAGCAAAATTTGTGTTCAAAGATTTTAAAATTGGATCATCTGTTTAGCTTGGTCACAAAAAAGTGAACTATATCAGAGACCGTTCTCTCAACCACAGTCAGTTCAGTCAGTTAGTGGAAGATACGGATAGTTCACCGATGTTCCATTCTACACAGAAATCCGCTCTTTGTCATGTTACAAAGTACTGAAAAGATTCTATTTTTGAGACAAGATATAAAGTATGTTTTTGTAAATGCAAGATCAAAACACGGATGAAATAAAAGATGAAAGTTGGCTCCATGATCTAGCTTTTGCTGTGGTTATTACTGCACAATTAACTGATCTTAATTTGAAAGTACAAGGTAAAAATAAACTTATTACTCAGTTGTATTTTGACATCAAGTGCATTATTATGAAACTAAGCTTATGGAAGTCAGAGTTGTCAAATGAAAATTTAGTTTATTGTCCTACGTGCAAAGAGCTGAAAAATATACCAATACCGACATTGTACTGAGCTTTGCTAATATGACAGTCACCTGGAAATGTTGTCAAAGGAATTTCAGAAAAGATTTACTTATTTCTCACCCTTTTTAACATCAGTTTGCATTATTCTCAGCGCCATTCACCTTTGATGTTGCCAAGACAGAAGAAAGCCTGCAGATGGAACTATTAGAAATGCAGTCGGATTCTACACGCAGAGCAAAGTATCTTGAAGTTGGAATACCTGGGTTGTTTTCATACCTTACTGAAAAGTTTAAAAACTTCAGAAAGTTTGTTACAAAGATTATGGCAATGTTTGGTTCTACTTATGTGCGTGAACAGTTATTTTCCTTCATGAAATCAACAAAAACTCCCCAGAGAACAAGTCTAACTGATCAACATTTGTCATCTCTGATTGAAGTCGGAATTTCACAGACATTTCAGCCAGACATACAAAAAATTGTCAGCAAAAAGAGGTGTCAAGCCTCAGGACAAAAAACTAACCCTGACTGAATAGTGGCAAATAAATGTTCAGTTTTGAACTGTTGTAATTTTTGTACAATTTATTTGTTGCTGTTGCAAACTGCTAGTATATGTTGTTTAAAATTTTTATTATATTTTCAAACTACTTTATTACTTTGTATACATGATTCCAGCTAAAACATCTGTATGCAGATTGTGTGTTTCTAAATTTAAGTAGAAATACTAGAAATTTTATTAAATGACTCCAATTAGTTGTAATATATATAAATGTCGTGCGTAGCCCTCAAGACAACACATATGTGACTATATGGCTCTTAGGAAAGCTTCAGTTTGACATGCCTGATATAGATCCTCTAACAATCTCGCAATATTTTTATTCATCTATAATGTCATTTTTCGATTGGTCTTTATCTTACCTATTTCCGATATCCGCCTTTGGTTATTATTTTATATATGTTCGTTGTCTGTTATGGCACACCATGAAAAGTTGGCTTTCCACATGTGCATATACTTTCAACATCCCCAAGGCGTGACCCAGTAGCCGTGGTAACTTTTGTCTCTTTCCTTGCAAGGACTGAAATAAGAACTCTTTCAACAAAATGTACAACACTGTTGGTAACAACAGGTTTATTGAATATAAAGAAAAAAAAGTGGTGAATGAAATATCTTTATTATTTATGGATTGATATCTCTATTATTGAAGGATTAAGCTCTCTTGGGCACGCTTCTCGTCTGTGTCTCTCGGGCTTAGTGGACACTCGCTTATATAGATAAGCCCCTCCCAAAATTTGACATTGATATATCTGATCGTGTTAATAATCATAAGGCATTCTCTTTGTTCAGATTATTCTGTTTTTTCTTTCTGTAAAGATGATGGTGTTTTGGGGCGGACAGCATTACCATAAACAAACCCCAAGATTTGGAATTAGACAAAATTTAGCTACCTTCCCTGTTTAAAAATATTTGGGTCATTCTTTTATGGAGCGATATACGTGTTTTGAATGAATAGTATAATATAAGCAAAACCCCAATCCTGGAATCTTAGCTATGAAGCAGATGTTATTCTTTGTTTAGAAGAATTTGTGCCACTCTTTTCTGTACGAATATACACGTTTTGAACAAATAGTATGAATGTAAATGAACCCCCGAATTTAATTTCTCAGGAACAGAAAATTCGGATAGCACATAATCATATCTTCTTCTCATCGGCAGGATGTGGGTAGGGTGAGAAACTTGGGATTTTTCCAATTTTACTGAATCTTGGTGAGTTAATTCTGGATTAGATTCTTATTGGAACCGTTATTAAACTCATTTTATTGTTTAAAACATAATTCTGAACATTTTTCATTTTTTTCCTCAAACTTTCAACTTACTATTCTGAGAATTTTAATAATTGCTAGCCAATTAGTAGTCCCTCAAAATCACCATTCTGCAATTCCATGCAATGAAAACGTTTAAATAGGGTCAGTGCCCTGTTACATTATTACAATTAATGATCAATCCTTTTTTCACGCTTTCCTAAAATTACGTTTTGCCATAGTTTTCCTTCTGAATGTGCCATCGACAGTGTAATCTGCTTAGCGTATGTTGTTACGATTACGTCTTCTGATAATAAATCTTGCCATATCCTTCAATTCACTTATAATCGTCTAATTTTATAGGTTAAATAAATCCGGTGAAATTAACCCCATTGTCGTACTAATCTACATCCTTTCTTAATATCTCATGAAGTTCTTCTTGGCTGACTTTGTCGAATTCATTTGTGAAACATTGTTATAGGTTTTCTGCATTTCTCTTGCTCGTATTAGCGGCATTCTAACCATGAATTTAGATTTTCTACAAAACTAGTGTTCTAAGGTTTCCAGTGCAATTCTGCTCCGAATTCTAATCATTAGTATCCAGATTATTAATTTTATTATACGCTGGCTCAAACTGATTGTTAGGCGAAGCTCACATTTGTTCGCATCTAGTTTCTTTGTTAATGCTCTGAAAATTGATCTCCTGCGACCTTCTAGTATTTCACCATTGTTGTATATCTCATTTTACGTTTCGCTCAGTATATCAATACCAAAATCATCTAAGGTTCTGATTATATTTATAACAAGAGTATTTGAGATAAGTGGATTTTTCCTTTTCATCTTGTTCTTATTTGAGATTTATCGTCTTGAGTACTTTCATATTTTTATGTATCGTAAGTTTTTTGCTAGGGTTTATTTCCTCTATAGTCATGCAAAATTAATGTGTATTCCTTCTTACTGTTGCAGTAACTTTTCTTTATCTGTGATGAAAATTTATTTAGATTTTATGCATTCTATATATTATGGTCCAAGTTCCTTGTGCCACGGGTGATGGTCCAAGAATAACATGAACACGGGTATGGAATACAAAGATATATTACAACAGAAATATAATACAAAGAAGTAGAAGTATTAGTCATGACTATCAGATTTGGTTAGAGTGAACTATGTTGTCTCGACAAGTATCACTATTCCAATGTCCTTACAATATGTTCTCAATTATCTCTCCTCGTCTTACAATATCTATATACCTCTTGAGAGGCGCAGTAATGTCAGGAATAGTCCATAATTGTTATGGATAAGTTCCCATAACACTATATCTCCTTCATTTGTTTGAAAATTTCATTTGTCATCCACATCTTTTTCTCTTGTGAAATCCGAAAACCGTCATACCGGGTCCAGTAAAATGCCGTTACAATTTATTTTCATTTCAGAGCAACACATTATTGAATTGATTGTATCAAATATCGAAAATGAAATACTTTACAAAACTTATCAGTCCTGGTTATTATGATAAACTACATCCGGTAGCAAGGCCTCTGATTGGGAGATTGGAGGTTTTGAGGAGCGTGGGACCACCTCTTAATTGCTGCCTGTTCTCAGGTTCACTCCGACCCGGGTTGGTAGCATCTGTTAGGATTCCAGCTATGGGCAAATAGTGAGCCCTCACCCAAACAAAAACACTATGAAAGTATAAAAATATATTTTAATAGTAAAAAATACCAGCAATACATTTTTATATAAAAAAGACCGACAATACATGACCAGCAAAGCATTTTATCTGTAGTTGAAGGCATGAAATTGCGTTCAAAATATATTTATTTGAAGCCATAAAATTGTGTTCAAATTATTTAGATTTCGGTATCAAATAACCAATGCAGGTGTTGATATGCCGCTAAACAAAATCAACCAACAAAATCTGTCTATATTTCTGAGATGAGGTATTACGTGCACTATTTATATTGTCACTGGATCTAACTAATGCTTTTATCCACTGTTCCATGAGTCCTTGAGGATATATTTGTATGAACTTTGGGAATTATAAACCTAATGGTTCAGCAACCATTTTTAACAGTGCTCATATTGCAATTTTTGCTGTTTTTTAGCAGAGCTCATATTGGAATTTTCGTTGTTATTAATTACTTCTCCCTGACACTCCTTATTACTGGCTCTCATATTGTATTCATTTCTATACTTCGTGGGCTAAGGAGATTTTTTTCCACTTCCCCTCGTATTACAGCTTTTTGGTGTTCTTGAAGCCTTACCTTAAGGGGACGGCCTGTCTCCCTTTTATATTTCTTTCCGCAGCTGCACGGGATGGCTTACACACAGTCTTTAGACATGGCACGTGGAACTAGAACAGTCTACTCCCAGCGAGCGAAATAAAGGGTTCAGTTCGATATTCCAACCACCTGTAGAAGGCCGGAGCGTACAACAGTCGAAACGAACAATGTAAATATTCAACCAACAAAACTTATCAGAAGCGAGTTCAAAATGAAAAATAAAAAAGAATAGGCCGTGATGATAGAAACAATAAAATAAAGATTTTTCTATTTTTATTTTTGTGCGCGGGTGACACCAATGTCTGGCGTCTTATTGTTGATATTTAATAAGCATAGACTCGTCTTACAGATAACTTATCAGCTGTGTATACGTTGTGAAAGCAGCACTTGCATCCGTAGCAATCATCTTTAATTAGCTGAACGGCGGATAAACAAAGATTTACTAAATTTAGATTAATGCAATACAGAAATCCGAATTTTAGGCACCCAATGAGGATTGATCATAATGAAGTAGTAATGGTTTTCAAGACTAACTTCTGTTGTTACACTGAGAAGAGAGACACCTTTAAAGTTTTGCTTGTTTACCATGAGGACATAAATGCCGTGTGCAAAGTAAGGGCCGAACTCTCTAAAGTCGCTCGTTAACCATCACTTCACGGCGAGAAGTACGCCAAAAGGCAACAGTTAAGAGACACATATTGAAAATCGAACTCACTTCACTAGTAATTGTCTGTAAAACTAGCTTGTAGATACGGCTCCAAAACCGGGCCCAATTTGTGACTATGATTAAGTCAATCAGGAGTAGTAATTCGTTAATGATGTTGATGTTTCTATTTCCCCATCCTTGGCTTGAATCGGGATATTTGGACGTTTGAACTTGTTGTCGCTAGTGACTCTTTATATGAATTCTCAGATCAAACTCGGGGGCATAACATTTTCCAGAAGTTCAACATGGAATACTGTCTCGTGAACCTGGAGATTCTTCTGCCTCTCTCTCTCTCTCCCTCTGTCATGTCGTTCGGCTCAGATTTCTGGCCGTGATGCGAGCTGTTTCAAAACATCCAGCAGCCTAGTGGATGGTAGACCGCCACTTTCAACGGTTGTCTGCAAATATCTCAATTTGGTTGCGTTGGGCGTCGCACTGCTTGAGTATGCACATAACTGTTCATTATGGATATTTTTCTGACCAGCGAAAGACCATCATTCACTTCACTCTATAAGATCTTACGAGGTAAACATTTCTTTGGTTTCATTATGCGTTCGATTCACCTAAACTGACGCGTAATGATTATGGATTAGATGCCTGTGATATTTTCATTATGCTGTATATTTACACGTGGAATTCGGTCACACCATAAGATGGCGAAAATGATCTAGTAACACGGAATGTGGAAGGCTTCCAGCTTTTTAATGTTTGCTTTCTATAGTGTCCAGGCCTCATAGCTGTATAAGAAAATGGGCGGACATAGCTTTGTAGACTTTGACTTTGGTTTTGCCGTGTCAGGTCATCTTACAAAGATCCTCTACTTAATCTTGTGAAAGACCCCCAACTGGACCAAAGACCTGTCCTCGTCACTTCCATCTTTATCGCTGCTGAGTTTGGTCGACAAGGAAGCGAAAATAGAGAAAGCTGCGTAGATGAAGTGATTAGTGTGATGGGAGAATCGCAGACCATCAATAGCATTATCTTCGTCTGTATAGTTCATGGTTACGATTAAAAGTCTACTAAAAACATTTTGCGAAGAAAATATGTTTGTTAATAAATATGTCTACGGTGTTTTTTTTTTTGTTTTGTTTTTTTTTTTAATATTTCTTACATTTTTAAAAATTCTTTTAGATTTTTGTAATCATGTTGCAAAACGTATCGGGTGGAATTAAAACACTCCTTGTCGTAGCCACTGAACAATGGGAGTTCAAATTAAGACAAACAAGAGAATGATAATGAATATTCATTTTCTCAGATTATTGATTCCGATCTTGATTGAAATGACTACAATAACACCCCCTCCCCAGATTTATAGACAAAACATACAGATGCATGCTGGGATTTCTTCCAATTCTAGATCTTATACGCCATATTTCTGTTCTTTCTTATCTTGAATTCAGAACGCTGCGATCACTTGACTGTATCCTTTTTGTGTATTAAAACCATTCTTTGTTGCTTTGCCTACTTGTCTTGCATGTATTCTTTTTTAGTACTATTTTGCCCTAGTCCTGGGGATGACGATAAACTACATTCGCGTCCTGGGTAAGACGATAAACTACGTCCAACAGCAAGGAGTTTTTAAGGAGTGTGGAACCACCTCTTAATTGCTGGTCTTCCCAGGTCCACCCTGACCCGAGGTGGTAGCACCTGTTAGGGTCTCAAACTGGAGTCAAAACACTATGAAAGCATAAAAATAGGTTTTAATACCAGAAATACTTTGTAAAAATTATTACCAGCAATAAATTTTTTGAAGAAAAATTATTTCCAGCGATATATTATTACCAGCAATACGTTTTTGAAAAAAACATTACCAGCAACACATTTTTGAAAAGAAATATTACCAGGTATACATTTTTTTAAATTACCATCTATACATTTAAAAAAATTACCATCAACACATTTAAAAAAATTACCATCAATATATTTTTGATAATAAATATTACCAGGTAGACATTTTTGAAAAAAAATTACCATCTATACATTTAAAAAAATTAACACCAATACATTTTTGATAAGAAATATTACCAGGTAGACATTTTTGAAAAAAATACCATCTATACGTTTAAAAAGATTACCATCAATACATTTAAAAAGATTACCATCAATACATTTTTGAAAAGAAATATTACCAGGTATACATTTTTGGGAAAAATACCATCTATACATTTAAAAAATTACCATCAATACATTTTATAAAAAAAAAAAAATATTGCAAGCAATAGAAATCTTGTCGGCATTAAATAACCCATTGAGGTGTTGATATGTCGTAAACCAAAACTATTTTGTCCTGTTCTTTCTTTTTTATTGTTTATTGAAAACTTTGTCATTCTGTCTATCTGTTGGACATTTTTGTCAATTGCATTTAACCACAGCGAATTACACTGACCAACCTTGAGAGGAGAGACAGTGTTCCTACGGAAAATGACAGATCTCTAGTCATCCAGAAACAATGTTTCAATCCACGTTACTATTCTTCCTAATATCCTTTCGTGTTTTGGAAATAAAGGTTTTCTCTCACAATCGATTGAGCCTTCGATCGATACAAAGAATGACCATGTTTATTTGCTTGCCTTGTCGTTACAGCGAAGATAAGATTAAACTAGTTACATCCGCGGGTTCAGAACGTGTTTTTATTTTTGTCAAAAGCTCTTTTACTCGACTATACCTGTAGACCTGAAAGTTGCTTTCTGCAAATCAGATACTGTTCAATTACACCGCAAGCGATAAGAGTATTTCAATCGATCGACAACAGCAGTTCGATTCAGTTGCCATTGTAACGCAACAGGAAATCTGTCAAACTTTTTCTTTTACACAGCACAATCAAAGATAAATTGCAAACTATTTTCTAGCCACAAGTTCTAAGATTTTCAACGGCTTCTGGTCTATTTGAGCTCAATAACTAACATTTTATCGGAAGCACTAAAACAAAACAAAAAAAAAATACGTATGTATGTTATTTTCGTTCAAAGAAAAGTATAACATTTACTGAATTTGAATCATACAGAAGCAATTTTTGTTAGCCTGTATCAAAAGTCTTCTCGCTTTTTAATCAACTTTTCTCTAATAGCCTTTTTTTCCCACGAACTACTATTCTGTAGAACCGACTCCCAGGAGGATGTTTCCAAGATCACTGCAATCTTAACCTGTTCAAGGCTGGGGTTCACCGTTATTTTCCTCTCCTATCTGCCTAAATTGCCTCTTAGCGTAATCCTTTGCCTTGGTGAATTTACGTGGTAAATGGTGAACTTTACTGTAAAAATCGAAGAGATTCCTAAAAGGATACTTTCTCTACGATGTTAATGTCTTCAAGTCTAGGTTCAACAGTACATATTCTACATACCTTCATTATCTGTACTTTTTTATTTCTCTGCAATAACCCCATTTAACAACCGTCTATTGTGAGTGTCATTTAGGGCTCTTATTAGATAAATAATAGTATTAAAAAATATCACCCTTAAAAAGCATAAACCCGTTTTTGGAAACTCTATTGATATATTTGTTTTTATTTCTAGACTTACCGAATTCTGTGAGCAGATTAAGTGGCTTTGAAACATATTTTAAAATAATGCCTCCAAATTGCCAAACCTTCAATGTTTATATCCGCCATTATACCATTTTTTTTAAAATCATTTCACCCCAAGCAAGGCGAGACTGCCACTAATACGTAGGGGGTTAAAACGAATGAAAGTGAGATAAAATACTGAGTATAGGGAGGATTGAGGAAAGGACAAAAGATGAACGGGATTCAAGAAGATAAAATATGTCGATTGCATTTCCTTATATAAAACCAGCGCGGTGGTCATTTTTTCCCGGATAGGAGAATCGGCCCAGCCAAGAGAGGTCAGCTCCGAACGGCCCGGAATTGATTATAAGACAGTCGTCACTAAAGAGCACGCCCGCAATTACTAGTCCGATGCGAAAACCAACACCCGCCGTATCACTGAAGAATTGAGAGTCGATTGACTGGACATTACTTTAACTGTTGTGAACAGTCTCCAAATCACTACTCCTGTAGTAGAGTATTTTGAGTTACAGTAGCTAATAGCGACATTTTATTCAACTATATTTTTCTTTATATTCAATAAACCTGATGTTAGATTCATCAACAGCTCATTGAAGGAGATCTTATTCCATGTTGATCGAAGCTGTCCTGAGACAAAGGTTTACCATGACCATAGACAGGAATCCTGCAATCCTGTTTATGGTACACAATATATATGAGGGGTCCACACTAGATTTGGCCGTTAATGTCAATATCGTAAGATTTTGGGAAAACCCGAATCAACCCTATCGAGACGATACATGGGTCCCAACTGAGGAGAGAACAGGAAGCCGAATGACCCGTACGGTTAGTATTACTCAACAAAGCTAGCAGAGTTAGCGATTGAGAGGAAAAGGTGAAGAAGAGACAGAGTTCATAGCTGATGGAGTGTGGTGTGTGAGTTAAGAAGTGATAGACGCCTTAACAATGAAGGGTTTTCAACGTCGGTGGGTTACAGTATAATATTTGCTAATGAAGTAATAAGAAGGTCACCCTTCATCGAATCCAATGGGCTGGCGCTACAGAATTAAAAGTGAAGATATTTGCTGCCAAATAACGGAAACCACATCACTTCATGATTTTCAATAACAGCAATAGCTAAAATGGGTAGCACTCGAAGTGAAAACAATGGCATAATCAAGATATTGACACGCCAAACTACTTCAAGTAAAAATTAAGAAAGGGAACCCCACCCCGACGAAGACAAAAACTGATAACAGCAGACTTGAGAAATCTCTTTTCCTGAAAAAATTGTTTAAAGACAAATATTGTATAAATTTCAAGTGGTCGTTACGCTAAATTTTCGGTAGAGAAATGGATGTTCCGAATGTTTAGGCGTTGAAAGGGTCATTTTAAGGGAAGAATATACTATAGCCTAATATTGTACATTCTTAAAATATTTATATTGGTTATATATAACAGACGAATAGAATGCGCGTTGGAATATGTTCAGAGTTAATAAAAAAACATGACCCCAGGTTAACTGCTTTCAACTTTCAAAGGGTCACGTTGTGGTATGCTTAGGCGTTGAAATAAAAGGGAATCATTTAATAAAAAACATGACCCCAGGTTAACTATACTATAGCCTTGAAAGGGTCATTTTTAAGGGAAGAATATACTATAGCCTAATATTGTACATTGAAAAATATGTGGTATGCTTCTGTGCCTAACAGACGATATGGGAATAAAAGATGGAATATGTTCAGAGTTAATAAAAAAATGACCCCAGATTAACTGCTTCCCATATGGGTGGCTACATTCTTGCCCATTACAGTAGGTTAGTCAGTTATTATATGTTGAAAGGGTCACTGCCCTTTAATTAAAGAGAAGAGAATATTAGGTTTACTTCCTGTTTATCACTTTCGTTCATTCGGATGGCTTAGGACAAAATACAATGATTCATAACAACAGAAAACTTCCAGATGTTTCTGACTGAATCTTCGATTATCACGGCTATTTCCAAACTCTGACCACACACAGATTACAGCAACAGATAAACATTTTTAAGAGAAGAATCTTCGAACAGAATAATTTTAAAATATACTATAGCCTAATATTGTACATTGAAAAATATGTGCTATGCTTCTGAGCCTAACAGACGATATGGGAATAAAAGAACATCCTTAAAGGAGGTGCCTCGAAATTTGACTGGTGAGCAGAAACAATGACGGCTTGATGTATCATCTTATTCTTCGAATAATGCAAATATGAATGAGAGGATCGTTACCGTGGTGTTTTCAGTATGATTTGCAAATAACCTTGACATCCATCAACACATAACTACATTCCTGAAAGGTATTTCGGAAACTGAGTTTCAAGAATGTTTCCAGAACTGACGCCATCGTCTCATGAAGTGCATAACGTCACAAGAGGCGGACTTTCAAAGTAAAGGAGCAAACTTTGCTTCCACAGAATTAAACATACCACAGATCTTTGAACGTTTTCTAACTTAGGACGAGTATTGGTTCATCACATTGATCCAGAGACAAAGAGAAAAATCAATGTAGTTGAAATCTGCCTGCTCACCAGCTCCAAAGAACACCATGTCTGTTTCATTTGCAGAGAAGATGATGGCCTCAGTTTTTCTGGGCATGCAAAAGGCATTGTGCTTATTGACTATCTTCAAAAGGGCCACACCATCAATGGAGAGTACTGTTTCAATTTGCTGAGGTAGTTACGAAAGACTATCAAGACCAAACACCCAAGAAAACTGGCAAAAGGGTTTTGTTTCATCAGAACAATGCTCCAGCACATAAGTCCTTGTTTTCAATGGCTGCTATATGTGACTCTTTGAACTGGTTGATCATCCTCACTATTCTCCTGATTTGATTATCATCTGTTCCCAAAAATAAAAAAGAAATTTGACTGCGAACCCGTATCATAGTGATGATCATGTCATATCTGCTGTTGATAACCTTTTTGATCAACAGGATAAACAGTCTTTGAACGGTCAAATATTAGTTTACTTGGAAACAGGTGTTAATAAGAATTGAAATTAATGCATGCAATATTTCACGGCTTCTGCATAGTCACCGTTTGAATTTTCCGTCGAACCCGTATTACACGATTACAGAAATTTAATGGTTTTATCTCAGAAGGTCTGCTTTATCCCATTGAAAATAACTTTTCGATAAAAAACATGCAAATGAAAATAAAAGAAAAAATTTTCCCCATTTAAAAAGCAATAAGGATAAAAATTCAATGACTTCACTTGAACATTAACACCTCAAGTGATTCTGTTATTATACAGAACATGATTCAGATACTAAACACGCAAAACTTAATCCATTTATATGCTCATATAATAAGGCGTTCAGAGGAAAAAAACATAAAGGATAACAGCAAAATTGTGGACTGGTAAAATGGTTGCTAAAGACATTAAGTTTATAATAGATCTCAGATGTTGTTAGGACCCAACGCAGTGGATAAAGGCGTTGTGAGTTTAATACCTGAGTAAGGCAGTAGAGAACTTGAAGATGTGAATTAACAGGCGACAACTGACATCCATTAGACATGGCACGTTGAACTAGAACAGTCTAGCTGAAGTTTTTGGGACACATAATGAGGAAGTAGGGTTTAGTTCGACATTCTAACCACCTGAAGAAGATCGGAGCGAGATAAATATGGCAACAAAGATGAGGACAATGGGCTGAATAATGAAACTGTTGCACCATCTATCATTTTCAAAGTTTTTAATCTTGTCTTCTGTTGTTTAGGAATATTAACTTGCCCTGCAGTTTTATGCACCTATCTGCGAGTATGCTACATCAGAGTACCACTTGTTTCCTGCGCAGTACATGTTTGTCATAATCAGAAATAAGTTCACGGTAAATTTAAGTTGGATTTTTGCACTTGTCATGTAAAAATGTTACGACACATCGTACATCGTATCAACCTTTTAGGTTATTTAAAGACGAAAAGTATTTTGAATTGTAAGAATAATCTATTTTTGCGAGTGAATATTGCAATAACAATTTTTTTATGAGTAATAATGATTGCTTTAAGATAGAAGTCCCACTATTTAACCCATGGCTGAGGGGAGATGAATTGATAACTTTACCAAGGATATTTGCATACAAGTGAATGTAATGAACTTAAGTAGAATTCGAACACGGATCTCCGATTTCTCAGTCCGAACCGCAATCCATTTTTCTACCCACACATCCAAGACTGATAAATGTAAAAGAAATATTGCATAAACTATTTATATGGAGTTGTGATGGCTACCATCTTGAATCATAGCTTCAATGCGCGCAATATTGTCTTCTGTGGTTGATAAACACAGACACCTTCCTCATAGCTCCTCCTTCAGATTTATACGTCTCTCTGAGAATGAACTACACCAGACCGATACCTGCTTCCATATATAACAGAAAGTATATAACAGATATAACAGAAATTGACATCATTTTTCTTTTGTTCCTTACTCCCGACTCATCAGAAATACATTTCCTGACCTTCCTCTTAAGATTGAGTCGCTCTTGCGTGATATGCAAATATAGACGTCTATGATTTCTCCAATCATCTCCAAATTTGTTTCCCACAAAACCTATGTACTTGATGCATGCAGTTCTCCTTAATAAATAGGCCTCTGTACTGGAACCTGTCATTTCCCAAGCTCTACAACAGATGCGTTGCTGATGCTTGCTTTCCAGATTGTTGGAAATCATCTTCTCTAGATCCTGTTTTTTTAAGAACTCTGGTGATCCATTTGATACTTCGAACAATTGACCACTTTTGGGCAAAGTACTAGGATGTGACATCTGTCTTTCTTTACAGACAAAGTAAAAAAATCGAGGCGACGGATTTTCTCAAAGGATGCTAAGGATATCATGGACTCGCAACGATGGGTCTTAGAGAGATGTGGTTCTACAGAAGGAAGCAGCGAATGTTGACGATCAAAGATGGACTCGGGCATAGATGAGCAACGATGCTAAGGATATCATGGACCGAACGAACAACGACGATGAGAGGAGGCAAACAAGGAGGAGGCTTATACTTAACATCAAGAAGAGGCAAATGAAGTTTCTGGATCACATAATGAGGAAGGAGGGCCTGGAGAATGTGATACTCACGGGTCGAATAGAGAGAAAGAGAGATAAAGGAAAACAACGCATACCGTACCTAGCGGGCTTAAGCAAGTGGATGACAGAACGTGGTCTGGGGAAGGTGGCAGAGGGAAGTAACTTGTTGAGAGCTGCAAGGGATAGAGGGAGGTGGAGAGCCATGATCGCCTACGACCTGAAAGGATATGACACATAAAAAGAAAGAAAGACTAGAGGCTGTAATCAACTCCGAATTGTTTTAGCATCACAACTCGATGTGATTGCTGAAAGAGTCTATCAAGATTTAGATAAGAATGGTGAAACTCGGTCTGTGCTTTGGATATCTCGAAGGCTTTGGTATGCTGGGCTTCTTCACAAGTCGAAAGGTTATAGTATTTCTGGCCTATTGATTTTAATTTGTTATCAAATTGTGTAATGAAATCGGATACTCTTCTAGATCTTTTTTTGCACTAATATGGGTGACCCCAGGGCTCTATTCTTGGACCTAGATGGATCCTTATTTTCATCAACAACCTACCCGAGGTCATATATTCCCAAATCGGCATTTATGCAGATGACATAACTATTTACTCCTGCCTCAATGGTGATCTCACGCTTTTCACTGACATGAGATGGAATAAACACATTGAATCAATTGCTTCATCGACTGCAAGGAAAGCTGGTTATCTCTGTCGTGTCCATCCTTCAAATTTTTCCTTGTCTGGAATATTCCTTCAAATCTATAAATCAACCCTGCCGTCCAAGGTCATTGAAAAATAAGAGACGAATATGAAAGATGATAGGTCTTGCTTGGCATCTTTCTAGGTCCTATCCAAAACGTGCCGTGGCCTTCTTCTGTCTCTTCTACAAGTATTTTCACGGCAATTGTTCCGTCGAGCTACTTTCGCTGGTTCCCAGCCTGCATGAATCTAAGTGAGGATCTCGGTACCGCCCTTTGACTGTCAAAACAGGTTCTTCTCTCACATTTCCCGCCTGTGGAACTCCCTTCCCCTTAATTGCTTCACCTATTATAATCTTCAAATATTCGTGTAATGTCAATCGATATCTGACAACCTGAGATTGTTCCACGTCCTTCTCTGTATCCTTTCCCTCATCACGCCTCTTTACTCTTGTTCTCAATTCTCTGTAACACCTTGCGTGCTAGTGGTACTCCAGCCTTGGTTAGGGTGAATTGCTTTAAAAAAAAAAAAAAAAAAACTTTGATAGATTCAATAAAATCAAATTGGCAACTGATCTCAGAAATGATCTCCGATCTCTTGTTAACTGAGTCAAGAAATGACTTGTTTGTTTTAACACTCCAAAATGAAACTGCCCTCTATTGTTCATGTTAAACAACATATTACCTTTCGTCAAGAAATTCACTTTTTTTGGTTTCAAGTTTACCACCGACATTTTTAACACTCTAAACCTCAAAAAGTGTTAACTATTAACTATGTTGTTCCAATTTTCTCAATTTGCGCATTTATATGTTTACTGTTTGTCCATGCATCGAATATCAGTCATGACCTGGCATCTCGGCTTCAGTCACTTTCCCACCAGTGTAATATTGCTTTCCTCTGCATTTTCTATAAATATTTTCATGATAATTGTTCTGATGAGATTTTACTCTTTGGGGCATCGACTTTATAAATTCACAGGACTAGATTGGCAGTTAGGTCTCTGTTGAAATTACTAGATGTAACGATAAGATCTGTGCTAACAATTTACTCTTGTAGAACTCTCTTCTGGTTTCCTACTATCCTGTCAAGTACGATCTTCAAAAATTATCTGTCTTCTTGAATCTTGGTCTTTTATTGTCCTCTCCGTGTCTTTCACATTCAGTAACCGCTTGCATCATAGTGGCTTTTATCACCTTGTCTGGAATGAAATGATTAAAAAAGCACCCTCAACTAAAACTTAAAATGCACATGTTTAAATTGTTCAAATGTTACTTCTTACACCCATGGTCAACTGATTTCAGATTTCTACTTTTTCGTCGTCCTTTTCTGCACTCTATTAACTTGGGAACTTTCCTCCTGAATAATCTAAATGCTACATTTTTTACAATACATATATCTTAATGGTTGTAGAATACACAAACGACCTGAGTATAAACAATAAAAAGCCAGAAAATTAAATGACAAAACACTAATATAAATTTTAAAATGGCAATGTTTCCTCTAAGGAATGACAGACAAGTTTATTATTTCTAATCGGTATATATATATATATATATATATATATATATATATATATACATACATTTTCGGTATATATATATATATATATATATATATATATATATATATATATATATATATATATCGTTTTTGGTGCAACCATGCTCCCAATAACTATACACATGACATCACCATAGACTATTTAAAACTTTCAGAAATACTAGGATGTAGATGAAGTAATTCTGCTTATACTTGGTTCTTTGAAAATGACTGGAAATGGTCAAAAGCACTTGAACAGAACAATAAAAACAAACATGAATTTGGTGTAAAACCACAAACTGGTCCATTATTTACGTATTCATCAATGCTGTTAGGATGCCACAGATAGCTGTTTTCCCAATATTGCATCAAAAAAAATGACTAACCCTCACAACCAGTGAAATCAAGATCCACTAACCCACGTAATGTAATTTAAAGGAGAGGCTGCAAAGATGTGGAATCCCCAAGACTAGGATCACCTCAGCGCAGACTACAAACTGCCTATAAGCAGAAATATAGCACCAATATCGTGCACTGTATCATGAGAACTCAGCAAAAGCGAAAAACAGGTACCACATCGGTATATATATATATATATATATATATATATATATATATATATATATATATATATATGTGTGTGTGTGTGTGTGTGTGTGTGTGTGTGTGTGTGTGTCATACTCCTCTAGAAGTGTGAGACTTGGATACTGCGAAGGCATAAAAATGGGTGGACGCATTCGAGAACAAATATTTGAGAAAGATCCTCCTACTGAGAGCCCAAAACCAATGACTATGTACAGAGCTCGGTCCAAAGTAGTGCGGACTGACAGGTATCTCTCTTCGCCTCTATTAAGCGTCGGATGATGTCATGGTTTTGCCACGTCACACCGCATAACAACCTCTGCAAGTCCATCATGCAAAGCACTATTGAAGGTGGACGCAAGTGGGGGCGGCAATGCAAAAGTTAGTCATGACAATGCCAGAACTCATAAGAGCCACCGGCAACAGATCATCCCGGAGGAGGTTGTTTGTTTCTCCCTCCATTATGTCCCTCAACGATTGAAACAATCAAGGAACTAGTGATGAATGATAATTATATACAAAAAGATAAAGTATAGAATAAAAATTTAGATCTATGACTAAATTCACATTTCGTCTACTAATGGAATTTTTTTTAATGCCATAGCTATTCAGGGCGTATGTAGTCATGGGTCTTTACATATCCCCGCCTTTTAATATATGTGAATTGCTATGGCTTCTTAGGAAAATGACGTGATTTTCCATCACTTTCTTCATGGAATTCCTGGTCCTTTTCTTAAACTCGCTACCTTCTAAATCTTGAGTTCCCAGTCTATCCTGCTATTTATACAGAAGCTGGAGAGAGAAGAAATTAATTCTTGTCTTTAAAAAGAGCATTAAATTGAAGTGACTGTAACAGATTCTGTTAGCATTTGAAGCTGTGTTGATGATTTCACTGTCCGTATTGATAAAAATCATGCTACCTGCTCAGACAACTAATTGGATTGTTAGGGTTTAAGTATAACACTTTACACGTGAGAGAAGCACCCAAAAATAAGAGACAAGAGTTCAAATGCCACTGTCGGCTATTTCTTTATTTGTAATGTTTGGTGCTTAGTTGCCACTTTAAACGACCCGTGGATTGCGGGCGGAAGAGGCAAACATAAAACAAAAAACTAGTTCAATATCAATAATGGCAATTTTTATTTCTAAGACATTAATGAATTGTGAGATTCCAACATTTTCCACTGAACTGGTTACTCATATTGGTAGCCTTCATATTTTTGAATAAATGGCAGCTCATTGATCGAACTAAGCATGAGTGTTCTCAAATGTACACGCATGCGCTGACAACTAAATATAAACAGACATACATATTCTCAAGCGTCTACAGATGCATTCACATTAGAATGCACAGATAACTGTACAAAGATTTCTTTTTGAACATAAGGTTCCAATCGAACAGAATTAAATCAATGACATCAAGGAATTTAATCCTCTCAGTTTTACCCACAGAGTTCCCAGATTTTCTTTGGACGCCAGGTTTTTAATCGAAATTCTTAATTCTCAGTAATCTGGTCTATTGTTTTCTTTCTTTTTTTTTTTTGCCAGAAGAGAATAAAATAATTTCCTAGGAAACTGAAAAATAACGGTAATTCTAAGCATTTATTCTTATCCTTTCTGTGAAACATGGTAAATACAATCTTATAAGACCTAAGATATTTTGGAAATTGTTTGTTGAACCATTCTTCACTATTATTATTTTATTATTAGTTTTATCTCATCTCATTACTGTTTCTTTTTTAAATGAAGAATTTGACTGTTATTTTATTCCTGGTTTTACTACATCTTCTTATTATTTGTATTATTATAGAATTCTTTAAATTAATCCTTTTCTACATTATTATTTTAGTAGTAGTTTTACCCCATCTTGTCATTATTATTATTATTATTATTAGAGCTTTTTAGTTTAAGCATTTTCTGCATTATTAATTTATTATAAGATTTACCCCATTGTATTACTGCTTTTTTAGAAGAAACACTTCACTGTTATTTTATTTGTAGTTTTACTTCATCTTATTGATAATTATCATTATTATTAATATTATTGAATATTATTATTATTAGAGTTTTTTTTAGATGAAGTCTTTTCTGCATTATTATTTTATAAATAGCTTTATGTTATTAACGTTGCATTTTATACAAAACATTTTTGCTATCATTATTTTATTAATAGTTTTATCGCATCTTATTGTTTTTTAGATAAAGCATTTTCATTGTTATTTTATTCCTAGTTTTACTATTGTTGCTTTTTAGATGAAAAAAATTCCCACTGTTATTTTATTCCTTTTTGTCTCTATCTTATTATTTGCAGTTTTTTTGACCAGATAAACAATATCCCTACTTGCCAGATGGATGAAATACAACTTTCCTATCCTATATTTTCTCATATTTTTTAAAATCATTTCACCCCAAGCAAAGCAATAAAGCCGTTAAGATGCAAGTGGTTACTGAGTGTTAGAAAATATGAGAGAAAAAAAAACACTATTAACGAAACGGGACAATAATAGAACAAGAATTAAGAAGACAGAAGATAACGATTTATACATTTTAAATTTTTGAAAAGTAAAGTTGACTGGGATGAAAGAAACCGGAAGTGAGGGAAAAGTATGATAGAAGAAGCTGTTAGTATAGAACTTACATCAAGTCATTTCAGCTGTAAAATAAATATTTGATCATGTGCTGAACTAAATATGGCTTAGTAAATCGTAATACTTTTATACTGTAGCCATTTATGAAACATAACCTTATTTAAAGCACTCTATCCATCTAAGCAGGCCATTTTTTCAAAGGCTGCTTTATATAGGATGCAATGCGTAAATTGTCACCATTTAGAAACATAACCTTATTTAAAACACTCTTTACTACTTTCATCAAGAGCCATTTTGATGAGAAAACAAAAAGTTCCAACCGAAATTGTCACCTTTATGAAACATAACCTTATTTAAAACACATAAAAGAGCCATTTTGAATGAGAAAACAAAAGGCTGCTTTATATAGATGCAATGCTTGTCATTTATGAAACATAACCTTATTTAAAGCATACTTTCATCTTTGAATGAGAATGAAAACAAAAGGCTGCTTTATATAGGATGCAATGCGTAAATTGTCACCATTTATGAAACATAACCTTATTTAAAACACTCTTTACTACTTTCATCTAAGCAGAGCCATTTTGAATGAGAAAACAAAAGGCTGCTTTATATAGTGTTATTTTGAAACATATTTTAAAGCCTCTCTATCTAAGCAGAGCCATTTTGAATGAGAAAACAAAAGGCTGCTTTATATAGGATGCAATGCGTAAATTGTCACCATTTATGAAACATAACCTTATTTAAAACACTTTTAATTTCACTAAGCATTTTGAATGAGAAAACAAAGGTTGCTTTATTTGCATGCGTTTCACCATTTTGAAACATAAATTTATTTAAAACACACTACTTTCATCTCAGGTCCATTTTGAATGAGAAAAAACAAAAGGCGGATGCAAAAATTCCATGAAACATAACCTTATTTAAAGCAAACTGTCATCTAAGCAGAGCCATTTTTGAGAAAACAAAATGTTTGCGTAAATGTCAATTTATGAAACATAACCTTATTTAAACACTTTTTACTGTCATCTAAGCAGAGCCATTTTGAATGAGAAAACAAAAGGCTCTTTATATAGGATGCAAAACAAATTTATGAAACATAACCTTATTTAAAGCACTCACTGTCATCTACAGAGCCATTTTTTGAATGACTGCTTTTATTTGGATGCGTCAAATGTTTTATGAAAATGTTATTTAAAACCTTTTATTCATCTAAGCAGAGCCATTTTGAATCCCTTTATATAGAGACAAAAAAAAATATCACCATTTATCAAACATAACCTTATTTAAAGCACTCTTTATATAAGCAAGTTTTGAATGAGAAAACAAAAAACTTGCTTTATATAGGATGCAATGCGTAAATTGTCCCATTTATGAAACATAACCTTATTTAAAGCCTCTTTACTACTGTCATCAAAATGAGAAAACAAAAGGCTGCTTTTATATCAATGCGTAAATTGTCACCATTTATGAAACATAACCTTATTTAAAACGTTTACCTTTCATCTAAGCAGAGCCATTTTGAATGAAAAACAAAGGCTGCTTTATATAGATGGAATGACCCACCATTTGTGTCATAACTTATTTAAAGCACTCTTTACTACTTTCATCTAAGACTTTTGAATGAGAAAACAAAAGGCCATATAGGATCAATGCGTAAATTGTCACCATTTATGAAAGCAACCTTATTTAAAACACTCTTTACTACTGTCATCTAAGAACCATTTTGAATGAAAAACAAAAGTCTTTATATAGATGTAAAACGTAAATTGTCACCATTTATGAAACATAACCTTATTTAAAACACTCTTTACTACTTTCATCTAAGCAGAGCCATTTTGAATGAGAAAACAAAAGGCTGCTTTATATAGGATGCAATGCGTAAATTGTCACCATTTATGAAACATAACCTTATTTAAAGCACTCTATCCATGACGACAACCCCTTGATTATAGACCGACAAAAATCCTTGTAACATCAAAGATGAATTGAAGGCAAAAATTATGGCAGCATACATCAACTTAAACAAGAAAACCGCCCAGAAGAAATGCAGGAGATTCCGAAGTCGTCTGGAGGCCATGGTTAACGCCAATGGCGATTTTATTGTATAAATTTACTCTTTAGTATTTCAAGATATTGTCGCATAGCCCCACTCTGCCCACTGCCACCTACACGCATAATATATATACTGTATACAGTATATATATATATATATATATATATATATATATATATATATATATATATATATATATATATAGCAGCATGGCCAGGCGTTGCCCGTGCTTGATTCAAAATTGTACGACTCATACAGCAATCGCTATCACTTGACTTAAAATATTTTTGCCCTTCCTTGCCTTTAAAGGAGTGCCTTTTGCCGTGCTGATGTTGCTACATGTCTTACTTCTTGCCTATCTCACACTGCGAATTTTTTCTAAGCTCTATACTAAACATTAAATCTCTTACGAAAAAAAGAACTAAACAAAATGAACACAAAACGATCAGCTTTAAAAAGGACACGTAACTGGAAAACCGAATGAAAAAGAATGTTAACAACAAATACTTTTTCATACCCAAACCAGTTCTGCGGAATCAGAATCAACGTTGAGTTTAAGCAAGCGAATGAGCCAATTGGAGTAAAGTGCCATGCAGATTTAAATTTTTCCCACTTGTGACGAATGCAGCTATCGATTATTTTTTGCGTGCTAGCATGCTAGTTAACATTCGTGTCGGTCAGCTGTTGGCTCTCACGATGGCCAATAAAATCTTCCTGCCTATTCGTGGCAGCCAGCTATTGGCTCTCACTCTGGCCAGTAGAAAATGGCCGCAAACTACATGAAAACTGCCGTAGAAGCATGAAAAAATCGATTATTTCCACTATCGATGGGAGTTAGGAAATGCAAAGTCGGTCTTGGCCTTCCCACTAACTTGGAGCATGTGTATGTAAATTTTGGTGCAAATCCGTCGAAAATTGCGGCCGTGCATTCGTTACACACACACACACACACACACACACACACACACACACACACACACACACACATCCTGCCTTTTATAGATAGACATATATATATATAATATCTGGCCACTCGTATTCGAGGATACCCGTCTACCTAGTGTGTGGGGTCTCATCTTGTCTTCTCTTCTCTCGGCCGGCGAACGCTAATTGTTTTGTTTCGGCAATGAATGACTTCAAACACACAGAATTTTAACTTAACTATTTTTATTTTTCATGTCGAAATGTACATCGTCTAACTATCCAATGGGGATCGCTCCCTTACCGGGGAGCCGTTTCGAAGATGAAATAGAACACGTCTACATCGCTTAACACGTAAGAACCAACTCCAAAACCTTTCTCCTATCTATCTTTCCCGCACTAGCTCAGTTAATCAAAATCGACTGCCCTATTATGGCTTTGATCTGACACTGAAGGTCAACCTATGAGAGTTGGAGCCCAGATACACATCCACTAAAAAAAAAAAGTCTGGTAAACTATTATGTAAGTATATTTTTGCATAATTTTGGTAAATATATCTATTGAAATGAAATGTGAGTGTTATTTTCATTTTTGCGTAATTTAAACAAGAATTTATCCATCGCACATTGTAGATGAGTTTCTAATGACAGAAGGAAATAATGAATATTGTACAGGGAAGGGGAATTAATATTGTAACGGTGGGGGAACAGGAAAAGAACACTGAGACAAAATGTTTAGAAATAAGAAACAAGATACAGTGTGAGATAAAATTTTGTCAGCAAAAATTGTCGGGTTTATCCGAGATTGCAAAGTTGATAGTAATGATTGACTAATGCAAAATAAAATAATGATACACTTTAGATCTGAACTTGCACGAGAAGAAATATTGAAAGTTTCTTTTCGAAAAGACGACTGCGAAAGTACATAGTTCTAAGAGGCGGCCAACAAGATTGCCTTAAGCATTTTCTGGTGCTTGCCGTTTACTTTATGCTTAAAAGACTAATGTAGACATGAACTTACAAATTACGCATACACACAGGTAGGCTTGCACAAGCATGCACACACATACGCACATATAAATATATGCTATCTTATGATGTAATACATAATATCACATGTAGGATTTAGTAAACACACAAATCCCTCTCTCTCTCTCTCTCTATATATATATATATATATATATATATATATATATATATATATATATATATATATATATATATATATATATACATATACACACATATATATATATATATATATATATATATATATATATATATATATATATATATATATATATATATATATATATATATATATATATATATATATACATATAAATATATGCTATCACATGTAGGTTTAGTAAACACAAATCTCTCTCTATCTTTCTCTCTTTCTCTTTTCTCTCTCTCTCTCTCTCTATATATATATATATATATATATATATATATATATATATATATAATGGACTCTTCCGTCGTTTTCTGCGTATGAGTGTCTTTCATTTCTGTTTTTAATCCTGTACCTGTTCTCGTCGCCTTAACTCTCTCGCCTGTTGCTCAGGTGAAATAGCAAAGAAGAAACACAGAACTGAACTGCAGAATATCCACACAAAAGATTTGTTTAGAGTGGTGAAGGCTTGTGTTGAACGAACCACACTTATTGGAAGTGCTGGAGTTGGTGCAAATATTTGCCACGAACACAATGAACAACACCCCTCGGGTTTAATTATCTCTCCGGCAGTAGCAGTGCACAGAAGATTGTAATATCACGTGATTTAGCCCGCTTGCTGAAGCGGTTTACTGGGTTTGGCGCGTGGAGATTTAGGGGATGGGTGAAGATCAGCGTTGCCTGTCCTTCTTGATAATAAGGGCAGCAGCCGAGTAACAAAGGTACTATTTCTATTCATTGCCACCGACACGCATAGAACATACACTGTATACAGTATATATATATATATATATATAATATCTGGCCACTCGTATTGGAGGATACCCGTCTACTAGGGCGGCTAGCCAATCCCTATTGCAGACTCTCGCTCAGGCACATTTATGTTTGTTCAACATTCACAGAGCTAACCTGTGGTTTATGCTGCAACTATGCTGAGCAGACCTTAGTTGCAGTTTCTGGGAGAGAACGTGTTATCTAGAATGATCAACAATCTGAAAAACACCAGCACACTCAAGCCCTCAGTCACGATGACCTGAGCTATCGACGGCAAACAATTTCACACAAAACGCTTGGGTCAACCCGTGTTATGTTTTTCAGGCACTTTCCAAAGGTGTCGCACGCTGGGATCGAGCCCTCCACTCCGATATACGTTCTGACAACTCGGTCATATATGCTTGTATATTTGGGTAGCAATTCCTCTTTTATACAAGATTCATTAAAAATGACTGAAAAGGTGCTGCGTTTAAATTTTTTATTCATTTTTTTTTTGTGTTCTTGCACACTCACAGACGCACAATCTCTCTCTCATACGCACACACACACACACACACACGCATATAAATATATACTATGTTTTCATTTAATCATTCTTGTGTTTTTATATAATTTTATTTTCTGGACATAAATTATGTTGAAATTCTCCGAGTGTTCTATATGTCGAGGAGATTTCGGCTATTCTTTTATAGATTTTTATCCATTATCAAGGATGATTTTATTTTTAATTTTAACTGAATGCATATTTTTTTTTTGTATTGAGAATTATAGGAATATTTTTTTTCTAAACATGGTCAGCACATTGCGGCAGTGTTCATAGTTGATGGCATTGAGTGTTGTCTTTTTCTTATTTTATTAATAATGCTTCCATTATTTTTAGCCTTTTTACATATTCTTATTTTATTAATAATGCTTCCATTATTTTTAGCCTTTTTACTATTATATCTGGATTGTCAGCAAGTATGTTACAGATGGTGTTTGGTAGGTCACCATGTCTATTTAAATGAGACCTAATTGTCAGAGAGATGTAACGTGAGTCTTCTTAGACATATATGTAAGGAAAGGGATGGATTTTTTAAATTTATTAATCCGACGGTTTTTATTACTTAAACATAATTTTTGGTGGATACATGTATTCGATTAGACACTCCATTTATTTATTAACCATTATATTTATTTTCGTCTACAGGCCTGGATATTCAAAAAATCTTATTAGAGAAAAATATGCCCTTTCTGGCATATTATTTTCTAATAGAATTTCCCAAATATTTAGGCCATTTGATTGAATTAAATATATATACTGTTTAATAAATAAACGGAGAGTGTACTTAGATATGAGTATCCACTAATAACGTTTAAGCAATATATATAAATATATATATATATATATATGTGTGTGTGTGTGTGTGTGTGTGTGTGTGTGTATGTATATATTATCGATTACCTGTACCATATATATATATATATATATATATATATATATATATATATATATATATATATATATATATATATATATATATATATATATATATATATATGTATGTATGTATGTATATATATTATCGATTACCTGTATATATATATATATATATATATATATATATATATATATATATGCTTAAACGTTATTTTTAGTGGATACTCATATCTAAGTACACTCTCCGTTTATTTATTAAACATATCTCTCTCTCTCTCTCTCTATATATATATATATATATATATATATATATATATATATATATATATGGTCCAAGTAATCGATCCGTTAATATATAATCCGCGTGGATCCTAGTAATATTAATTATTAAAACTGATCCACTGAGAGCTAAATTTTTTTTATTTTAACAGAGTATATGTATTTTTTACAGAAAAAAAATTTACCTCAACATAGAGATAGACATTAAAGGGGCTATGTTGGGGTAATTTTTGTTTTTTGCTGTAATATAGATAGATAGATAGATAGATAGATAGATAGATAGACATACATAAAGGGCGTTCCGATTTTAAGTGTGAATTAAGTTTAAGCGTCTAATGATTTTTTTCTTTTTCTTTCAAATTGACAACTTAAGTCTTTGGCAATTTCAACCATGGAAAGATTAACAATCAAACAACCTGTTAAAGTTATCAAAGCCTATTACGAAAATGGACATTCAAACAGAAATGCAATGAGAAGTTCCCAAGTCGCATTATCTCTCGAAACAGCCAATTGGCCATCACGGTCGTACGACTTGATGCCTTTCGATTTCTTCCTTTGGGGTCATCTCAACAGTAAGGTCTATACCAAAAAAGCCAACAACAATTCAACAGCTGAAAGATGAGATAATAAGACATATTGGTGAAACTATGCAGAGACGTCATCAAAAATTTTGACCATCGAGTGGAGCTATGCCGACGAAGCCTTGACGGACAGTTGGGCGATATTATTTTTCACACATAATTGCCATGACTGAAATAAAATGATCCAATAGAGAAATAAATGAATTTTACCAATAACACTGATTTATTTACTGCTGACTTTGATCCGTCTTAATGAAACACCCTTTATATATATATATATATATATATATATATATATATATATATATATATATATATATATATATATATTAGGTATATTTCGGCATCAAGTATTCATCCAAACAAGTACTGACAAGGTCTCTCTGTTTAATATTTATTATATTTTTACAGTTTTAAGATAAGGTTTGAGTATTGTGTTCAGAGTTATAGATATCCTATCCAAAGCCCATATTTTGTTATTTTTGTTCAAGTACTTTTGACTATCACAGTCATAATCAAGAATCAATATAGTGTCTGTGTGGTTTCTAGAATTCCTTTATTTACACCCCGGTATTCTTTTAGAAGCAGGAAGTCAAGAATTTAAAACAAAATATCATTCATCACCAAAGACGGTATTTTGAAGTGCATATGTTATAATTAATGTGTACGTATATTATATAGGTAGGAAAAAATAAAATAAAAATTAAATAAATAAATTTGATTCTTTTTGTATGACCTCGTTTCCAATAGCCGTTAAACATGACGTCACACTAGACCATTTCAAACTTCCAGCTTCCCAAAGTATACCAGGATGTAAACAAAGAAATTCTAACTACCACACAAACATGACATTGATTCTTGATAATGACTGCAATAGTCGAAAAAAATAAAAAATAAAAAAAGTAACAAAATATGAACTTCGGGCCATTCATCCACAACTACAATCACGATACTCAACACCTTATCTGAAAACTGGAAAAATAGCAAAAAATTAAACAGACTTCTCAGTTCTTTTTAATCAAACTTAGGTAGACATTCTGAATTTATACAAATCTGAAAATTGGATGTTGATTATATTTATTTTTTTCCATAAATTCACAAACCTAGGTTATTGGATTGAGGTATAGGTTCATGAATTTGGTGACATATAACTGTGAGTTCGATCCATGGTCACAACTCTTTGGGTCCTGTCACTGGATCTAACCAACACCTTTATCCACATTAAGGAGACATGGCACAGTGGATAAAGGCACTGGTTAGAGTTGTGAGTTCAATACATGTTTAAGGCGGTGGAGAACTTGGAGAGGTGAATTAACAGGAGATAACTGATAAATGACTTCCATTAGACATGGCATGTGGAACTAGAACAGTATACCCCAGTGAGAGAAATAATGGGTTCAGTTCGACATTCCAACCACCTGAAGAAGGCCGGAGCGTACAATGGCCGAAACGTTGTGATAAATACGGCAACAGAGATGAGAACAATAGTCCGTATAATGTAAATAGCGTACATAATAACTCATCTCAGAAATATAGAGATACTGAACAAAGATTAAAGAATGTAAAAATGCTGGAAGTTATATATGTAAGGAGTGACACTAAAAATTTCTCAGCCTGACCAAGAAGCCCTTTCAGATAAATCTGATACTTAGTCATTTGGGGAAGTGGATCTGACTGAGAAGTTTACAAAACGCATTATATATATATATATATATATATATATATATATATATATATATGTGTGTGTGTGTGTGTGTGTGTGTGTGTAATGCAGGTTGAAAGTTTAGGTTCAAATGTTTGGATCCTTAAATGAGATATTTTTATATCCTTTTAAAATATGAGACAAAGATTTCAGTAACTACGATATCTTTGCTTTTATTTCGACAGAACATAAGCACTTAGCAATACAATAAATATCATACAACAGCATCATATTTTGTTTTTTGTCAATAAAACCACCACAACGACGAATCCAAATTTGAACGTTTTGGTAGTAAAAGGAGCCTGGAGAGAGACCATAGTTTGTGTGTGTGTGTGTGTGGGGGGGGGCAATTTTCTTAAAAAATAATGAATTTATTAATCTGACCTATTTTTATCACTTTAAGCACTATTTTAATATAATATTTACGAAAATATAGATAAAAATAAATAATTATGCGTTTTAATAAATAAACGGAGCATCTACTCAAATATGATATGAGTATCCACTAAAAATAATATAAGGTTTACAGTGATAAATATTGATATAATTTTGACTGCTATATTTATTGGGAGGAAAATAAGAGAAATACTGTTTCTCTTATCTATTTTACATAATTCATTGTGTTTATTTAATTTTGAATAGAGTTTCTTGGGAAGTGGATGCAAAATTCATTCATAATTGTACTATTTCGAAACTTTCAAATGTTAGAAACAGTAAGTTTTTAACGTTTATGTTATGAAGTAGAGTTCTCTTTGGAATAGACGTTCTCAGGTCAACAGATGGTAGCTCGACTTCATTCGCTGTGGCGGACTCCTTTTATGGCAGTACCTCATTTACATACAATACTACACCACCCTGAACCGAAAGGACCTTATGCATTTCGTTGATGTTTGGCATCTTCTGATTATTCTTGGGGATCAAAATTGTCTTTTTTGGTGTGTATATTGATCTCTTTTTTATAGGGAACCTCGGTCTGAGTTTATTTTCCTCTTCTGACTCCTCGTCAAATTTCTGGTCATTAACATCCATAGATGGTTCAGTTTCATTACTGGATTCATTAGTCCCCCTCTCCCTTTCATGTTCTTCTTATAGGGAACCTAGGTCTAAGTTTATTTTCCTCTTCTGACTCCTCGTCAAATTTCTGGTCATTAACACCCATAGATGGTTCCGTTTCATTACTGGATTCATTAGTCCCCCTGTCTCTTTCATGTTCTTCAACTTCAGATTCTTCGTCCATTTACATATCCTCTGGTTCCATTCTGCTTCTGAATTGATCCACATGGGCCCTATATTTTGTCCATTTTTCGTTAGTATTGCCGTGTTGAGTCCTTTCTGTACTACAAATTTCGCCTTCTCTGAATTAGCATGTCTTTTTTACACCATACACTTTCACTTGTTGAAAATGACATTGTTATGGAGGTTCTAATCGGTCTACCCATTAATGCGGAGGTACTTTGTAGTCTGCCACGATGTGGAATTGTCCTATAGCTTTATAGTAATCTTGGTAAGTAACTCTATATTATTATTAGATAGGGAAAGTGCTTTTAGTCCCATTTTCACAGTCATCACCATTCTTTCTGCGATTCCATTCGATTGTAGTTGGTAAGGTGGTGTTTTATACGGCCCCATCGAATACGCTTTAGCCACGAGTACAAGCATTCCTCGTCAAATTCTGGTACGTTATCTGAGACCAAAGTTTTAGGCAACCCATTCCTTGAAAATATTGTTCTTAATATTTGTTTTACAGTAGTTGCTTTTCTGTCAGGAACCTTAATTACTTCAGGCCATCCTGAAAATGTGTCCACTAAAATTAAAAATATTCCCATGCCTTTAATATGAGCATGATCCATGTGTACCCGAGACCATGGTTCTATTTTAGGCCACTAGTGAATTTTGTTTTGCCGAATTTTTTTTCGTTTCCGCACCTTTTTACATAGTCTTCTACATCTCGATAATATCCTGGCCACCATGCTTGTAATTTTAATCTCATTTGTGTCACTGTTATATCACAAAGTACATCATCGTGTAGAACTTTTAGTATTTCTTTTCTTAAGCTCTGTGGGGGTATTACAATATCTCCATTGCATATTATGCCTTTATCTACAGTTAACGTATGTCTTGATTCTTTGTAGGGTCTTTCTGTCATTGGACAATTACACAATGTGTTTCTTTTTATTCCGTTTAAAATTCTACTTAACTTATGGTTTTCATTCTAAGACAATTATGGGGTAAAACATGCGTTTCAACCCAGTGCATTATTTTATCTTCTGAATGTTCAGGCGTTTCTAATTTTTACTGTCGAAATTTAGTCTGGATAGTGCACCCACGTGTGAAATAGTGTTCCCCTTTACGTATATGACGTTGAAATCAAGGGCCATGTGTTTTATAGCCATCTTAAAATTCTATAAGATGTGATTTTTCATAATTCCTTTCTGGGGTTAAATATAAACTCTAAAAGTTTGTAACCTGACTTTTAAAGACATTTTCATCCTAAGAAAAAAATTCGAGCTCTTTCTGTACTCCATAATATTGCTAATGCTTCTTTCTCAGTATTTGAATAGTTAGCTTCAGCGGACGTTGTCTCGACATGTACTAGATGACCTTTCTTGAGATAAGATTGCAGCTACAGTTTCACTTGCATCCGTAGTCAATGTCACTTTTTTTGGATCAAAGATTTTTGCAAGCGGTTTTCTTATTAATGTCTTTTTTAAGCTTTCAAAAGCTATATTTTACCTTTGAGTCCATTTAAATTCTGTATTTTTCCCCTTAATTATACCAGTGGTTATAGTAGGTCGCTGTATCTAGGTAGATATTTGCTATAAAAATTGGTCATTCCCCAAAAGGATTGTAATTCTTGTTTTCTGGTGTAGATACTTCTGATATTTTATTCATCAATTTATTGTCTGTTGAAATTCCTTCTATAGATATTTGATATCCCAAATACGATATTTTGTCGTAATTTAACTCACATTTACCACTATTTATTGTCATACCAGCATCTTTTTAATTTGTTTAAAACTTGTTCATGTTTTTTAATCCGTCTTTACTGAAAGCACCTATGCCTATATTGTCTTGGTATATGATAATATTTTTACCCCATTCGATAGAACTTTTTTCAATTGCCTTTTTAAAAATTTGGCTTGAAGTCTTAACTCCAAATAGAAGACGGGTTCATCTTAGTAAGCCTATCAGGGTATTAATTGTAACTTCTTTAAAGTTTTCGTCAGTTTCTATTTGGTTATATTCCTGTTTCTAGTCAGTCTTGGCAAAGTATTTAATTCCTGCTAATTCATGACTTGCCGATTCTATGTTAGGTAAAGGGAATGAATCAGAGCATATCTGATGATTCACACTTACTTTGTAATCCATGTATATCCTCAAATCGCCATTGGGCTTTTGTATTGCAACAATTGGTGAAACCCAACTGCTACCACCTTGGGTAACATTTTCCAATATTCTTTGTTCTACCATTTTCTTTAGTTTTGCAAATACCATGGCTAGAATGCGAACAGTTATTTTTCAAGATTCAAAATAGATCGGGTGACTATGTTCTTTTAGACGAGTACTTGATTTATATCCTTTCAATAGTCCTAAGTCAGGTTCTTCTGACTTTATACAGTTTATCAATTTCGCCGTATCCATGTTTAAAATGTCTATTCCCAGGAATCCATGAATTTTGTGCATTCTACAACAGTGATGGGAATAATCTCAGAACAGTATTTTATCTCGAAAGTTCCTTCAAAGAAGCCTAGAGTTTTGATGACAGATCCATCATATTCTTTTAAATTAAGATTACTTTTTCTTAATTTGGATTTAACCATTTTTTGCTAGAAATTCCTTGGGATCAAACATCTCTCTCTATGTCAACCAGCATAGGAAAAATTATGTCATTCAATTTTACCGTCTCTCTCCTTTTTGTAAAGTGCTCTTATCGAATATATTTCTGTATTTTCAGGATGATGTTTTATATATTCTACCCTTTCTATTCTCTTTTTACATTTGCACACAGATTGGAAATAGTCTTTTCTTTTACAGTTCAAACATAATTTTCCTAGGGCTGAACATTTGTTTTTGTTACTTTCGTGTTCTTTGTCGCAATATTTGCACTTAATTAGGAATTTAGTTTGTACTGTATGCTTCCACATTGTTTTTAGAATTATCAAATTCATTAATTAGTTCTAACTGCTGCAATAATTCTATACTTTCTTCTAAATTCATATCATTTGCTTGTAGCCGTTCTAGCATTTTATGCTTGTATGTGACGTCATACATGCCTTCAGTTAGTCTTACAAGGATCAATTTGTCTTCTACAGAAATTTCTCTCGACCCCAGTTTTTTAAAATTCGCAATATCTTGATGCTTCTTTCAATCTGTGTAAATATTACATTACGGTTTCATTTCGGTTTTGTCTATTTTCCAGAAATTTTGTTCTTTCTGCAATAACCAGCTTTTTTTTAGTCGCATATTTCTTTTTATAATGGTTGAAATTCCCTTAAATGTTAAGTCTTCCAATATTTTGGGTTATATCATAATGGATATTTTCTTTATGGCTTCATATCCTGCCAAAGCCAAAAACAAATCAGTGATTTAATTCTTCCCCTCGGAGGGTTTCTTGTATTTCAGTTTCTTTATCCTATCTGTTAGGAAATAGAATACTCTCTGGAATAGATGTTGTCAGGTCAAGGGATGGTAGCACGACTTGCATTCGCTGTGGCGTACTGTTTTTAAAGCAGTATCTCATTTGCATACAATACTACAGTTTATAATATTGTGTTATTGAGTATGTTCAATTTAAATTTCGACGTTTAGAATTTTTTTTTATGATGACCTCTACATGTATGATTGTAAGTAATTTTCTGTCCTTTGTAGATCTTAATAAATTTTGTCTTTTTGTTTTATCTCTCCTAATCAATTTCTGCCAACCATTTACAGAAACTCGTTCTTCTACTATGTGTCGTGTCCCTTCATTACGTTGATGATCATGACTCTCCACAATTTCCTGTCCTTTGTAGCTCTTAATAAATTTTGTCATATTTTTATCTCTCCTAATCCATGTTCTCCTAAGGATTTACACAAGTTCGTTATTCTTCTGTGTCATGTCGCTTTACATAATATTTTTTTCTTTTTGTTATCTCTGTTAAACCTTGTCCTGCCATTCATTTACTCAGGCTCACTAGATAGGTTATGTGTTGTTGTCCTCTGTCCCTCTTTCCTTCATTTCGTCCTGTGAGTATCAGATTTTCCAAGCCCTCTTTCCTCATTTGGGCTCTAGAAATTTCAACTCACTCTTGCGGATTTAAGCGCCCTTTTTGTTTCCATTTTCTCTAAAGCTTCCTCGTTGCTCACCTGTTCAGTCTATAGTATTCTCAGCATTCTTCTGTCGAATCACATTACTGTTGGTTGGTTCAAGTCTCTTCTTCATTTGTGAGAAGATTTTCTAGCATTCACTGACATATTGAAGGATTTGATATTACGTGACAGTTCAGTAATCTTTTCTTTGTTTATACTGAAATTTCTATTTCTTAATTCTTTGTTAGAACTTTTGGAAGGCCTCCTTTGCCTTTCCCATGCGCCTTCAGATTTCGGCATTTTCCATCATTTCCTCCTGTGGCGAATTTCGAACTCCCTTAAGGCTGAAGTAGACCGACCTCCCATTCCATTTCTAATTTCGTTTGTGTTGGATTTACAAATTGGGGATAGGTGTTGACATATTGCAAATTACTGGTTGACTTTTTTTTACTCAATAAATGGAATTTTATATTTCACTGTTTAATTTATCATTTATATTTTTTAATTTGATTTGCTCTTTATAGCTTATCAACCTTTTAAAGCTTATTTAAATGCGTCCTTTTTATTTCCTTAAAACTTCCTTGTTTCTCACATGCACCATCCATGGTATTTGTAGCATCCTTTTGTAAAGTTCTCTGTTGAGTTAAGTCTCTTCTTCATCTGTGAAGAAATAGTTCAACGTTTACTCCCATACAAAAGGATTTATATTATACAGCAATCCAGCATTCGTTTCTTAATACTTTGCTTAGCTTTTGGAAGGCATCTTTTGCTATTCCAGTGTTTCTTCAGATTTCTACGTCACATTTTCCATCCTCTGTTGAAGCACTTTTGAAACAATAATGGTACTTCCAACAATGCTTTCATTAATTGATAACATTCAGTTAAAGAGAGATTCAGAGCTTTAATTTGATCATCATTAATCCATAACATCCCAGAAAGGCCTTAAGATGTTTTTGCGTATCATATATAAAATTGCCTGTGCAGATATTGGCTATAATTTTGAGAAGATTCATTATCGTTCAAATTGAATAACTGAACTCAGTTTTTTTTTTTTTTATCATATACTACTTTCTGCTTTGCAATGCCAAAAGAAAGAGAAAGCTTTCTTATATGGGTAGTATTCCTGAAGAAAACTGTAGAATAACTGCCGAAATGTTGTGAGAGCCACAAAAATCACTAAGGGGGTTTACCTGTTGAAAAATCACTTTCAATGAAATTCAGTTCAATACATAGGTAAACCATTATTTTTTTGTTTACTGTTCTCCTCTTTGTTCTCATTATTGCAACATTTCAACACCTTTGCCCACTGGCTTTCTTCAGGTGTCTGATGATCCAGATAATATGTTCCATGCAACTATGATTATTTTCAGTGTTTTGTAAAACCAGTTCTGCTAATGTCAGTAAAAGTCTCCCAGTTTGGTAATGGCTGCCCCAGAGTCTTCTCCTTAATGGAAGTTTCTGCACCAATAACTTCTGATGAAAGAGCAACAAACACAGAATGGCAGGTGCTGAAGAAAACATTGATTTTCGTTTTTCACTAATATTCATTTAATACAAGGCCCAAGATCCACTCAAGGTAGAAAGTTACTATATGGTGTTGTATGAGTGTAAGAAATAGTAAAAAGTAAGGTTCATGGAATTATGCAGGGAAGACCTTAATTTAATCACAGACTTGAATAAATCAAGAGAATAAAACAGGAATCTGTTCTACAAAGCAGCAAATTTTGGAATGACTCACCCGTGAGTACGTCTCATGATGGGTCCCAGTTGTAAAGGTCAAGGCCAAGAAATGCAGCACATCAGAACAAATATCCTGAAAATAGTAAATGGCTTGTGATGTTTCATTTGTGGGAAAGTGGTTGTAGGGTGGAATATAATTTATCACCCACAAGGCCACGCAGATGCTTTTGAAGTCTATCTAGACAGGCAATTGGGGACTGGACAGGTTCAGATATGCAAGCATTACACTATTTTTGTCTCATCTGGATTAAATAAATATGGAGTATATCAGGGTGAATAAGATACTTACCTCGGTGGTACAATTTACTGGCCATTTTTCCAGCATTTTTAGGAATAGACTAAATAAACAATCATTATATATATATATATATATATATATATATATATATATATATATATATTTTAAATGTATAGCTGAAAGCGCTCAGAAAAAAGAACATTCAGACTGGTTTTATATAATTTATCACCTGAAAAGAAAAAAATTATTAGGTCACATGTGAAATTGTATAAAAGAACTAAATCAAAGCACCTTGTCTGTCATATTCAATGAAATATGCATACATATATATATATATATATATATATATATATATATATATATATATATATATATAAAAATAATCACACATAGAATCAATCAGCAATATTAATGCTATTATTGGCGACATCCATCACTAGTAGTGTATAATGTATGCATTAAAATACTGTTAATCCATAGAGTGACGTGATCCTCATTTATAAAACTGTTGTCTGTTGTTTCCAGTTTATATTTTTTTAAAATGCAAGTACTTTCGAATAATCCTTTATTCATTGTCAGGCATATGTTTTCCTTATAAAATCAAAAACTTGAAGACGAAATAATTGTTTGTCGACCGAAAGATGTTTTTTTTTAATATGTGCTATTATTGACGGTTGTGTACAATCTCGGAACGGGCAAAGACGCAATGCTAAGTTTTTCAAAATTTTAAGTGAGAATTTTATTTGAACTTTTCTTGTGATGTGGTAAATCCACATATTCTGTTTTTACAAGTGTATTCAGTTAATATTATTGGTGACATCCATTGCTAGTAGTGTATAATGTAGGATTATTCGAAAGTACTTGCATTTTAAAAAAATATAAACTGGAAACAACAGACAACAGTTTTATAAATGAGGATCATGTCACTCTATGGACTAACAGTATTTTAATGCATACATTATACACTACTAGCGATGGATGTCGCCAGTAATAGCATTAATATTGCTGATTGATTTTATGCGTGATTATTTCTTTGTATATAAATTATATGCTGCCTAATGTTTTATGTTTATATATATATATATATATATATATTATATGTGTAGTACTTAGTGGAAAGTGCTCAATATCAGTGATAGAGCTACCATATTTATATCGGTTTATATGAATGTGTTTGAGTGAGCTGGAGTGCATGCAATTGTGTGTATGCATGTGTGTGTCTATGTATGTTAGAGTGTCATCCCAAACAAACACAGAAGGAAATTCCCCACCACCAACCCCATCAAACATAATCAAACACAAATAAGCATAGATAGATCTATTTTAAAAAATTAAACCACTTTGTCTGATGATCACAAAAGCATGAAACCCTGAGTCGCAAACTAATATCATACAACTGAATATATATATATATATATATATATATATATATATATATATATATATATATATATATATATGCTCTAACTATCAACAAGATGAAGTAATATAAACTTTAGATTGTAATAAACATCTAGGATTCATTGTCTATTATTAAAAGATATCAGTTTTTAATTTATGAATCACTAATAAATTTTCAATAAAATAAAATCCTCTGCATAAGCCAAAAGTTTAAAATTCTCCTGTCCTTGTGCTGGTACCTTTGAAAATAATAAAAAAAAAACAACAACTTATATTGAATATACCACAACTCTTTCTCTTAGACTCACTTGTCATATTTATGACCAAAGTGTTATACAGCAAGAATGATACAGAAACATAAAAAATTACAATGACATTTACTTGTGAATAACAATAATACCTTGAAACATAAATTGTAAATAGATTACAAAATTTGAGAAACTGTCAAAACAACCAATAATCAATAGACATTTAAAAATGTATGTAAATTTTCAGAATCCACATGATGTTATGTTCATAAGCTACCACAAATTTTAAAAATAAAATATAACATCATATTCATGAGACATCACAAATATTCATGACTTAAAATTCAAAATCATTCCTATGATGCAAATTACCACTAAATAGACTTTAAAATTAATTTTAATTTCTTTCCTTATTGATAATAATTGAAAACTATTACAACCTTAACAAGAACTAATATGAATTGTGGACATTTACTATTCATTTTTAACAACTTGATATTGAAATTATTCCTTCAACAAAGAAGAAATGGATCAAAACTATAATTACCATATAAATTTTCTGTTATCTTCAATAAAACTTATTTGAATGAACATTTGCTGCTGAGATATACCTGTTAAATATATTCTAATACAATTCAAATTTCATTTGTCATGGCCAACTTGCTGGCTGTATTCATGTAGTGATTGGGTAGCAATCATATAAAGGGTGTTCCAATAACTTGGACTGATTTTAAATGTGAATTAAGTTTAAGTGTCTAATGAATTTTTTTCTTTTTCTTTCAGATTTAACACCATAAGTCTTTGGTAATTTCAACCATCGAAAGATTAACAATCAAACAATGTGTTAAAGTTTCAAGAGTGCAACTGGAAAAATTGTTCATAAATTCAAACCAACTGGGTCAGTGGCAGATGCGAAAACACCATTGTGTGCTCGTTTATGCCGTTCAGCTGAAAACATTGATGCGGTGCATGAGAATGTGGCCAAAAATACAGACACCTATATTCATCATTGAATGCAGGAATTGAACCCCCCCCCCACAACAATGTTACATCATTTCCAATTGCACTCTCAGTTGGTTGATTATGTTGACCAAAAAAATTCTGAATTGTGTGAAATGCATTTCTGTTTGCTTGTCCATTTAAATAATAGGCTTCAATAATTTTAACACATTGTTTAATTGCTAATCTTTCCATGGTTGAAATTCCTAAAGACTTAATTTGTTGAATCTGAAATAAAAGCAAAAAAATCATTAGACTTAAATCATTAAAGTTAATTCACATTTAAAAATCAGTTCAGGTTATTGGAACACCCTTTATATATATATATATATATATATATATATATATATATGGGGTTATATATATATATATATATATATATATATATATATAACCCCAGACAAAAGTTATATGCAAGAAACTATAAGAGTAGAGGCTATTTATCTTTAAGTCTATCTAGCATCCCTTCTGTATGCAAAAAGATAGTTGGTTGTATTTAATGTATACGTGATAGCCTTAATTAGTCTTATTCAGCAGAGAGAAGAAACTGGTTTATCCTCCTTTCCCATCAAAGCAAAAATCAAGGAAGAAAATCTGCACAGTAACTAAAAAATATAGAACTCTAGACAAATGTTATATGCGAGAAAGGCTAATTATATTTTGAGTCTACCACTCTTTCTGCTTCCATTGAGATGGCTGGTAGGACTTACTTTATGTTGATTACACTACAAAATGTTGAAATCAGGGTACATTAAATCTTAACAAACATCTATTTATAAGCAGGAGTGATTTAATGCTAAATCACACACACACACACATATATATATGTAATTATTCCTAGAAGATGAAATACCTGTTACCAAATATTTAAACCTCCTAAGTAATATCTAATACAATCAAAACTAATCTTTCCTTCAGGTGAGTCAGTTATGTGCCATGCGTGATGCACACTTAGGCGATCATGTATCTTTTGATACAAGACTGACGAGGCAGATTTTTTCTGCAGTAGGTGCCATTTCTTTCTGCAGTGAACCAGTTGCCATCTAAGACAAGAGAACCTGGTCCGTCCTGCTATTTACCCATGTCTGGGTGGAGAAGAAAAGGATTCATACCTTTCCCAAGGGTATTAGTATGTAAGTGAATGTAATGGATTCGACTGGAATTCAAACTCAACTCTCCAATTTCTCAATCCAAGCCGCTATCCATTACTCCACCATGCCTCTCCCTTTCCCTATTGATAAATAAAATTATAAAGAATTACTGTTTTTTTACAAACCAATGTTATTTCACATTCTTATGAACCAAAATTCAAATTCCCAAATGCAATCACTTCCTAGCAGGCTTTTAGCTTGTCTTTTCTCAGAATTTCTGGAAATTGATCCTTTCCAAAATACTTTTGCCTAAACATCCAACATATTTCCTATACAGCAAAAATTTTCTAAATCATGTAACAGCATAATTGTCCATCCCATAAAATGTTTAATATCTAAAAAAACCACTAAGCTAATGGAGTTTCTTTTTTCCAGGTTTTCAGATAAGACATTTAGCAATCTTGACACCATTTTTGAAATCAGTTGATTATAAAAAGAAGATTTTTGTTGATTATTTCCACTGATTATAAAAAGAAGATTTTTGTTTCACCTACGACAGTCAAAAGTGCAGTGAAAGAAGACTTGGAAATGAAATTATACATGAAACGTGTGAGGCATATTGTTACTACAGGACAGAAAGTTACAAGGTTAGAGAGGGCAAAGGTCATCTTGAATAGGTTGGAAAAGGATCCTGGAAATATATATATATATATATATATATATATATATATATATATATATGTTTGAACTTTATTTCAATTCTTCATGAGCTTCTAATCCCTAGTTATTAATTAATGACAAACATGTAATTTTTGTTAATGATCCATTTCATCATGATACTTCTGTTAAAATTAGAGAGTAATTATACATTCTTATTGCTCAAAGTAGAGTCCAATCGTGTTATAAAAACCTTGGAGAATTCCAGTAAGATAACTTTAATCATTTCTTAGATACAATGGTTCAAATCTTAATCTAACATTTGGACAATTTTGCTGTTACACGATTTGGACAATTTTACTGTTAGACTCAGTATATTGATGACACTTTATTAATATATCCCTGTGAAACACTTTTAGTTGCTCTTTGAGAATACAATCAAATTTACTTATGAAATGAAAACAAACAACACATTACTTTTCCTTGATAACATACTAAAGCATACTAATGAAAACTGTAAGACTAAATATTTATTGAAAAATCCACCAGCAAATTGATCTCAACAACTTTGATTCAAATAATACCAACAAAATAAATTCCAGAATAATTTGTTTTTTGTTGAAGAGCACTTAGAATTTATAGCTCTTACTATTTACATGATGAAAAGAAATACAGTAAAAATATTTATGTTTCTTCAATATCATCAATATTTTAGATATAATGCTAGACAGAATGCCTGCCAAGCTCAGAGAATGAAAAAAATAACATAAGTAACTTGTTCTGTAATACAACGCCGCAACCCAAGAATTGAAAAGAATTTATTTAAAATTAATATATAATTTGTTATAATTACTGCCATAAGAGATTTCATTAACACTAAAAACAAAATAGTAACAAACTAAAACCTGAATCAGGGATTTGCAAAACAGACTGCTAGAAAATTTCTCAGGAAATACATCTAGATAAATCTGGAAATTTCCATAAAATATTACATGAATACAAAAGGGATCATATACAAAACAATAAGTTCAATGCAAAATCCTGCTTATGATGATAAACTACATTCAGCAGCAAGACCTCTGATCAGGAGCTTTAGAGAAGCAGGAACCATCTCTTAATTGCTGCTGTTCTCAGGTTCACCCTGACTTGTGGTAGTAGCTCCTGTTAGGGTCTCAGCAATGGACAAATAGTGAACCTTCAAAGTGTGGTAAAAAACTGAAAGTATAGATTTTTTTTTTTAAATTGCCAACAAGAGATTTTTGTAAAAGAAAAACAAAAAAGTTACCAGAAACATATTTTTGTAAAAAGAAAAAAATTACTGAAGCTTTCAAGAAAATTCAATTTTGGCATTAAATGACCCATGAGGAGTTGATATGCTGCTAAACAAACAAACAGACAAACATTCAATGCATAAGTCATTCATTGTAATAGTTCTGATCATAATTCTGATTTAATGTAGTTTTAATTAAAGAAGAAAGTAATTTATTAATGTGAAAATATTTTGAAAGTGCACTTCAGAACTTTCCATACTAAATTTTACATCCAGGATCATCTTCCTTCTGATCAAAACTATGACCCTTACAATGTGGGATATTTATCAACAATCATGATAAAAAAATAAAAACAAAAGCAATAGAAAGTTGAATGAGCTCAGCACATTTATTTTTTTACTAATGTTCACCCAATGCAAGGCCCAAGAACCACTCAAGGTAGAAGGTTACTGTGTGGTGTTGCATGAGTATAAGAAAAGGCAAGAAGTGAAGTTCATGGGGTTATACAGGAATGATAATTGTTAATCATAGATTGAAGAGGTCAAGAATGTAGTTATTGTGAAAATATCTTGTTCCACAAAGCATTAGTTGTTGGGAGGAAGCTGTCAAAATGGAAATTCCTCCTTGCTAATGGAATATGAAAGGAATGAGGATAATTCATTCCTGTGTATGTGGCATGACAGGTATCAGATGTAAAGGTCAGAGGTGGTTGAACAAGGAATGTAGCTGATCAGAACACATGCCATGGAAATAGCAATAGACTAGTGATAGGCTCACAACATTTCATCTGTGGAAAAGGGGTTGTAGTGTGAAAAATAATTCATCACCATAGATGCTTTTTAACTCTATTGAGACAGGAAAGTGAGGAATGAACAGCTTCAGCCCAGATATGGTAGTAATACCCCATTTCAGGTCTGATCTAGCTCTTGTAAAGATAGAGTATTTCACCTCAAGTAAGGTGGCAGTGCCACTAGCATGTAAGGGGTTACAGAGAGTGAGAGTAAGGGTAAAGAAGGGTGTTTGAGGAAAGTATAAAGAGGACAGGGAACAATATCAAGGCATCAGATGTTGATTGACATTACATTTGAATACTTGAAGATGATAGCCATCAGGGAAGCCAGTAAGAGGAAGGGAGTTCAACAGATGTGAAGTGTGAGATAAGAAGCTGTTGGAATGGAAGAGACGGCTACATTTAACCGTTTCAACAGTGAAAGGGTGGGACCGAGTTGCTAACCTAGTAGCACACTTAAATTCATGTACATTTTGGAACCAGTGAAAGTAGTTACTGGAGTGGTACAATTAACCTACTATTTTCCCAGCATTTTTAGCAATATATTGGATATATCGGATATATGAATTCCATTTGAGCTTGAGTCCTAATAGACATTTAATGAAAAGAGCTTGCTTGAGTGATCACCTATCCATTAGGATTGGTGAAAGGTCTGTATCTGCTCAGTGGTGGGCAATGTTACTAATTTGGCTGTTGGTGGTAGAATGTTACTAGATTGGTCATATCAAATTTTACAAGACTGTCCTTCTTGCCATTGAGCCATTTATGCACGGTTAGAGGAGAAATAAGCTGCTAGGTTTTGGTCATCCAGAATTTTGGACCCATAAACTGTTGCATCATCCATATAGATATTCCCTAAAAGTAGTACTATGTTCTTAGACAGATAATTGATATAAAGCAGAAGGAGAGTAGAACCCAGAACAGGAATCTGAGGAATTCTGGCATTATGACCTTCTGCTTAGATATCCACTTGATTTTATGTACATAAATATACTGGATACCAAAAATTTTAATTTAAAGTAGTCCTGTGTCATCAGGAATTCTCAATGTAAAATTGTAACTGGTGGTGTATTTCTTTTCTTTCTATCTATATAAAACTCTGTTGATAAAATCATTATTAGCTTGAAAAAGTCCTTTCAAGTGATAAAATGTTGAACTTAGGAGGTTTTACAAATTTTATTGAATTACCGACGATTATTAATACATTTTAACTAGTCAGTAAAACAAAACATTATTTAGAATTGCATATAAAATATTTAAATAAGGTGATCAACTTAAAAATAATAATTTATTATTTTACAGAATTTTCATTTGTTATCATGAAGTCAATTCTGTTTAGGTCTGAATGTGTAATATGTTTAACTCTGTGCAATATAATCCAACACTGCCATTCTATATCTGGCAAAAGATATTGTCTAGCACAACTGCCAGGAATATTGATTTGGTATGATTTGTTGCTTGGCAGTAATTCTATAAGTCAAGTGGAGAACTTCAAGTCACTGATCTCAAAAAAAAATAGTCAGCCCCACAAAAAAAAAAAAAATAATCAGCCCCTCACAAAAGAAAAGAAAAAGAAAACTGAAAATCCCCAAAACATCTTTTCAAATCAGGGTTCAGAATGGACAATGTCTGGGATAGTTTACTCATATAACTCTTCAAAATCTATAATTTTAATTATATTGAGGCAAAGATTTCCAGCATGTTTTGACAAAATCTTTTATTTAGATAAATTAATAATAAGTTATGCTACAGGCAAAAAGTTTGGTGCCATCCTGCATTTCTTTAAAAACACCTTAAAATATATTTGCATTTATTTAAAGATAAAATTTCAGTAACAACAGTGTGTTTGCCTTTATTTTAACAAAAAATAACTACTTAGCTGTAGAAAATTTTCATACAACAGCATCATATTTTGTTTTCATCAACAAAATCACCACCTGCATTAATTACTGCTTTACAAATTATTGACATACTTTCCAACAGTTTTTGACAATAAGTAGATAGCACACTACCCCAAGCATTCTTCAAGCACTGAAAAAGCTTACTCTCACTTTTTGAATATTTCTCTTCAAAGTCTCCTCTCCAATTCATCACATATTAATCCAATGCAAGAGTAGTCAGGAGATTAGGGGGGCCAAGGTATAATTTTGAGAATTTTGAAGAGTGTTTTGAATTGTTGTCTTGTTGATAGATTAACTTTTTTCAAATTATATTTAAACCAGATAGTATAGCATGTCTTTGCAAAATTGAATGAGATTGTCCTTTTTTCATGATTTGCTTGACCTCAATACAATCCCCAGTCGGTTTTGGTTAACTCAAAACTTCTACTGAGGGTTTAATGATGAAATCAAAATATTTCCTATAAAAAATATTCATAATTTAGCAAAATGTATTGTGGAGAGATGAATCCAAATTCAAACGTTTTGGTAGTAAGAAGAGGCTGGAGAAGGACTGAAAAATAAAAAAAATACACTGTTGTTATTGAAATTTTATCCTTTAATTTAAAAAAATACAAAATAGGATGTTTTTTAAAGAAATGCATGGTGGCCACAAACATTTTGCTTCTAGTGTATATAATAATAAGTCCAAATTCTAACATTATCTATTGTGTCCATTTTCATACAGCTCCCTTGGGGCATCTTGGGTATGACGATAAACTACATCTGCGTCCTGGGTAAGACGTTAAACTACATCCCACAGTAAGGCCTCTGATAAAGAGGTCTTGAGGTGTGTGGAACCACCTCTTAATTGCTGGTGCTCCCAGGTCCACCCTGACCCGGGGCAGTAGCATCTGTTAGCATCCCAGCTATAGGCAAATAGTTAAGCATTATAAAAGTGTAAAAATAGATTTTAATACAAGAAATAACTTGTAAAAATATTATTACCAGAAATAAATTTTTGAAGAAAAAAACTATTACCAGCAATGTATTTTTGAAAACATATTACCAGCAATACCTTTTTGAAAAAAAAAAACAAAATAATATTACCAGCAATACATGTGATTGTACTCAAAAATATGAGTAACCGAAAAATTGTTCAAATATATATGTATACATACACACCTTTTTTTTACCAAAATATCGCTATAAATCTATTCCAAAAATTTTGTTGGCATTAAATGACCCACTGAGGTTGATATGCCATAAAACAAAACAACCAATCAACCAACCAAACAGATCCCTTGGGGAAGACATGAATCTATTTGTTCTCCCATCAGGTATGGATCAAATGCTAAGGATCACCTTGGTTGACAGCCAGTATAAGTGAAGGGCAACCTTAAATTCAAAACTATGGAGAAAAAAATGTAACCATTCCACTATCTTTGCCAAGAACAATAAGAACAATAAGAACAATTCCAAGATAATAAAGAAACAGAGTCTGAGGTAGCCTTGATTGCCTATATCTTAGCATTTAAAAAGACAACAGATAGGCATAGTTCACTTAAATGGATACCTGTCTTAGATAAGTATCAATTTAATTTGCCATTTGAACAATAGATATATTTAAATCACAAATAATACAATCTAACATTACAAATGTAGTACTTACATTAAGTTAAAATAATGGAAAAAATTTCCTATCCCACCAGATATCAAATCCTCTCCTGATTCACAAAGCTAAGGCAAGATGTATATCTTAAACCCTCACCAGAACAGTAAACAGAATGTTTATCGATCACTGACAGCTCTTTTGGTGCTGTCAGTGGTCAGCACAACACTAGAGGAACAATATCAGAACCATCCTAAAGACCTGTAATAAATTACTTAGCTTATTAGTTGGATAGTATTTGCACCAGTTGCTAATGTATGGACATTGTTCTAACTACAAGAGCAAGGTTGGTCCAGCATCCAGATCCACACAGAGAATCCTTCTTCTACTGTCATCTTTTTCTTTCCTCTACTGGTGGAAAAGTATGAAAATCCTTTGTTGGTCACACAAGAACCTATTCAATATGAGAGCAACCAGTTGACAAAGCTGGGAACAGTTAAACAATGATATAAAAAAGAATTTGCTATGACATACATTGCTATATGATAATCTGTAGGCGAGTTATAAATCTGAGTAAATTATAAACACCCTAACATTTAAATATACAAAAAAATACTTGTAAAAATGAGAAATGGCAAGATGTGGAAACAAGAAAACGAATATTATTTATTATCTGATTCTTATGTGGTTTTGAATAAATGAGGGAATCTAATACTGTGTGAACTGTGAGTTTAGGGTCAAATGTAGATCAAATATGGATTGGAAACGGACAGAAGGATAAGATAAAGCGTAAAGTGTATACAGTCTTTCTCATATGTTTTCTTTATAGATGTGTGTGCAATGAGTATCAAAATAATTTAGTTGGAAAATACGAGAAGTGTCTGGGTTTTTTGTTGAGTGCTAAGAGATATATGTTACTATTAGGGCCTGAAAAAGGAAAAGGAGCTGAAATTTTTGTTGAAACACATGTTGATGACCTGTCCATGTTGACTGTTTATCTGATAGGGAGAATGTTATGTGTTTGTGAATGTGTAGGGGGAGAAAGTGAAGTTGATTCTCATTGGGTTAGAATGACTGAATGAATGATAATTATAATTGTTATAAAAATTTTATTATAATTGCTATAATTATTTTATTATAATTGTTTTTGACACGATAATTAATTTTTATTTATTAATTTTTTATGGACACAAAAAGTGATGGTATAATTCATTTTTTTATTTATTTATTTTTTTATGGACATGATAAATCCATTCCTTTCTGTTCACTTATCAGCATCTGAGTAAATTCCTGTAACCATCAAACTACATATATATTAACGGTACTAAAAAAGAAGAGGGTACTTTATGACTTTTTCCTTCTGAATGAATTGAACAGACCCTTTTTGCAGTAAAATGTCATAGAAACATGCATAAAATCTATTGAAACATATTTATTCAATTTGATTACTTACTTATTAAACCAAGAAAACATTAATTCTTTAGTTTTTTTTTTTGAAGGACATTTCCCTCAATTGAAAACAGCTTTTATACATATTCATGAATATCAAGAAATTGTTTCCTAACCTCTCATTCCTTACTTGAACACTTGCAGTATCAAAAAAAGGTGTGAAATTCCAAGGAGGGAGTAACAGATATCAGTATGGAAATTGGAATCTCTTAGCAAAGTTCAAATTCCAGGTTAGTCATTTTGCATTCACTTTCGAAACAATGCTCTTATTGGGAAAAATGCATAAATCCATCTTGTTTCCCTCCAGCTATGGGTTAAAAAGCAGGAAAGACTAAGTTCTTGGAAGGCAATCGAACTCAGAGGAGAACAACTCTGAATTCAAAACCATCCTGAAAACATGAATTGCATCTGGTTACCTTGCCCCAGATACACATGTTGATGCTACAGCTGTAGCATGTGGTTTACCTACACCTCTCTTAGGTGATAGAAAGGGCTGTCAGTGGTAAGTAAACATGTCATTTACTGTTCTAGTGAAGCATTAACATATTTATCTTGGCTTAACTTTGTGAATTAGGTGAGGAATCTGGTGAGACAGGAAAGCTTTTCAATCATGATTGTAATTATTGGGATTGGATGAAGAAACAAATATGTTGCTGAAGTTCTCATTCCTTAAATTACTATATATTCATAAGGGAAGTAGCTAGATATTTTAATTATATAAAGATACTGTATGAGCAAATGAAAAGTAGTAAGTTTTCACATAGTTATTTTCAGTGGAGGACTGACTAGGACAGTAGGCATCATTATCAGGACTGAAGAGGACAGTAAGGCATCATTATCGGTGGAGGACTGAATAGGACAGTAGGCATCATTAAAAGTGGAGGACTGAATTGGACAATCAGCATCATTATCAGTGGAGGACTAGATAGCGGGTAGGCACCATTATCAGTGGAGGACTGAATAGGACAGTCACCATCATTGTCAGTGGAGGACTAAATAAGACAGTAGGCATCATTATCAGTGGAGGACTAGACAGGGTGTAGGCATCATTATCAGTGGATAGCACCTTGTCTTTTTGTACACACTCATACAGATCAACTGGAGTGCTATGCAAGAGAGAATATTCCAAGTTTATATTTCCACCTTCTAGGCATTATTATATCCATGATATAGTAGCACATTAATACATGGATGGAACAGAACAGTGGAAAGAAAGGTATGACTAACATAAATTGTTCTCAAAGAGATTTTATGTTCTACTATATCATACAAGAAATTAAATACAAAGATATAAATAACAGTCACTAATTTGTAATATTTAAATAAAGCAAGCACGTTTGAAAAGCAAGAAGTGAGAGGATCTTACTTGTAATATTTCCAAAGGGAAAATGGCTAGTGCATTGGTATGTTCTATGAACTTTGAAGTGCCATGTTGGTTTTTCTATTCTCTCTACTGCTGTCAAATTGAGATGACATCTTGTGCCATAGCACTCTCTCATCAGCAACTGGTATGGGTAGACATGTCTTGTCCCTACATGTGCTAAATTGCAACTGAAGTTTCATCACTCTATGAATCGATGTCATTTACCGGCCATCACTTGACTCTCATGATTTCATACTGCACAAAGGGAGATAATTGCATTCCTACAGTGGTTCAACATTCTATCCCTCTATTCTTCCTTGTAAAATGAATTTGTTTTTTCCTTTAATTCTAAGCCAAACTCAGTTATGTAGTAAATTTCTAAAAACTTTCTGAAAAATATTGGTTGGGCATGTGGCTTATTTAAAGATTTTCTGCTGATAAGCATTTCATTTGGGTCATGAATGAATCAAAGGTAGTGTTGTTTTCAAATTGTTCCTTGTATACAGAAACCTCTACCTCAGTTGAGAAGGCAAGCACAAGAAGTTAAATGATATCTATGATAACAATTATAATTATCATGATTTTGTTTTGACTTTGCTTTATGTTGTATGAGTTGATTCCAAATTTAATCCAGAGACTGCAAGAGACAATTTTTTTGTATCAGAAAATGCAAACAAATGAGGTGCCATGCCATCAGAGAGAAAAAGAAAATAATGTAATTTCTGTCACTCCACAGGGAGAAATTTATACAAAATGGGAAAAGTAAACATGAGTATGAATTTTTGCAATTCCCTTATTTTGCAGCCGTCAGTAATTTGATCCAAATATTTGTTTGTTCTTTTGATATAATTTCCCAAAGCCCGACTAATAACAGGTAAATGTTGCTGTCATTCTATATCATCATGATTGTTGTTTTTTATTATTATTATCATCATCATCATTATTATTATTACTATTATTATTACTGTAGTAATTAATGTTGTTTATTATTATGAAAATTATAATTCTAAGATGTGGTAAGGAATGAGCTCTCTTAGTGGATATGTTCAAAATGTGTTTTGTCGAGCTATAAATTAAATAGCTGTGTAAACAATAGAAGCAAAATGACTATGATAATTATCATGTTTTTATTAGTTATTATTATTGTCATTATAACTGTTTTGATTAAAGTTTTTTTATTATTATTATAGTTGTAATTAAAAGATACAGTAAGGAATGATCACTCTTATCAGATATATCCAAAAGGTAATTTACAGACAAAGGCACAAAAATATTAATGTTTTTTTTTCAAGAACATTCACTCTTAGCAGATATGTTCAAAATATGTCTCATCCAGATATGAATTAAATAGCAGGGATAACTATTCTCTTGATTTCTTTGGTAGCCATTCTAGGCAAAAGAAATAGCTGCCTAGTGGGTATCAAGTTTACAAAACGGCTAAGGAGTAAACCCTACATAAACCCACCTGAAGACAAATGGAAGATGTATTACATCACTTTGGCAATTCCTGCAGCAGTGCTGGTACCGAACCATATTTTTTTATCATTTCCTTTGGATTCTACCAGTGAAACTCTCAACTGAATCATGATGCATGTGTAACCAAAGATCTCCATAACACCTGCAGAGATTTGTACCATTCTGTGCTACACCATCATCTCCTGAGACAGATGAATACCAAGTTGTTGGCATTATGTACATACTTGACTCATTTACAAGTCATTCGGTTATTCTGAACTTAAATATTTCTAGCATGATGAGGGGGTGGAGCTGCAGATAATAGTCAGAAAATATAGGGTTTGCAAGAACATATACTAAATTAAAGCATCATAAATAAATACATAACCTGAAACCTTTTGGGGTGGGCTAAGAGAAGAGAGTTAATCTACTCAGATTAACACTAATTTTACAATATTTGTTCAAAAAGAATGTGGAACTCTATCAATCACCTCAACTATCTGTCAAAAAGAAGGAAACTCTAACAGAAAACCTACAACATCAGGACCTTAATACCCTCATTCCTCATAGGTGGGTGTTATAATACAAAATAAGACATATCTCGAAGATAATCTAATACAATCCCTCTGCCTCCACCATGTAACACTCACCAGGATCATTCTTCTCCACATCCCTCTGGGACACATAATTCAGCAAATAACTCCATACCAAAACAAATGCCAATAAGAAGAACACGAGGACAACTTCCCACACGCTTCAGAGACTTTATCATGAATTAATCACCCAAATATACACGAATAACGCTCACTGTAAATCAGACCGAGATCTGGGGGAGCCTTGTTATAAAATAAAATATGACATATCTCGGCTGATTTACATGCAAATAAACTAACATACTCAAGAGCGAGAGCCGAATGCGAATGGGACAAGGCCCTGTCACAAAATGACCATTATCTACGTTTACGCATGTTCCTGACGTACGAGTTCCGGTCGAAAAATAAAATAATATGTTAAAGTGTTTCTGTTTTTTGACCAATAAAAATGGTTCCCTCCTAATTATACTCACGTCGTTTTTCGAGCCTGTTAAGCCATAAAAAAACACCATAAAAGGGGTCACACGGAAGTACAAAGGCAGTCAACAGGAGGCCAGGTAAGAGACCTGTCATGGTCAGGCTGAGCGTTCAGCAGCAGCCAGCAGCAGTAGCGCCATGCCAACCAGCGAGAACTACTATGAAAGATCAACCCAGATCTTTAGCCGGCCTATGAACTATGCCACAAGGTAGCTGTCCCAAATCTACTCGTTCCTATTGAAATAAATCACGTAAATCTATTTCTGCTTTTGTCGTATTTCTTTCTTGCAACCATATGCTTGTCTATAACATGAGCCATAACATATAAATCCTTGGCTGAAATTGTTATGACCATCACATGCATGCCATGGCTCAGTCATCTACCAAGGAGAAGGAGACTCCTACAGAAAGCCAACAATCACAGGACCTTGCTACCATTGTCCCACCTTAACTGGACATAGCATATAAACCCTTGGTTATAATGAATATGCCAATCATGTTTATACCATGACTCAGTCTTTTACCAAAGAGAAGGAAGCTCCAAAATAGAACCTACAACCACAGAACCTTACTACAATCATCCCACCTGAATTGGCTCTATCATATATACTCTTGGTCATATACATACAATGGCTCAGTTATCTGCCAAGGAGAAAGACCTACAGAAATCCTACAATCTCAGGACCTTACTTCCCACCTCATTAAGCATACATTACTGTTTTAAATGATCTGGTTGGTAATATATACATCACAGAGCATTCTAAACCTTGTTACCAAAGACCTGAGGTCTCTTCCATGTGTCCACTGCAACTGATTTGACAACACATGTAACAGTCATGCATTAGCTTCCTAAAACTTTGTTCACAATGTCAAACCATAAGCAGCAGCTATCCACATTTCATTTCTTATCTTGACTGTCACAGAAAGTTCTTTCATTCCTCTCTCTGTATATGATTTCCCTTTATGACATGGCTCTTCACAACTTCTTTTCCTTCATAGCTCTCAGTACTAGTTTTATAACTCCTATTTGTCTGTGTGGAATTTCTGTTTCTTCAAACTTGTCATGTATTTTCCTTGCTGAATTACTCCACCTTGCTTGACTTTGATGTGTCCTGTGAGTATTAAATTGATTTAAATACCCTGAAATTTTACAGAATTTTTTTGTTTATGGAGATACAATACCCACAAATTCTATTGAACAATTTGTTTATTAAAGTATACTTCAGTTTATTTATTTAAAAATTAGTTATTAATTAAAATAGATTAATGTAAATATATTCAAGTTTTAAAAAAGATCAACATTTTCTATTGCTATTAAATTTGTAAAACACCTTTATAAAAATAATGTGTGTAAATACATATGTATTAATAGGGGAAAAAAAGAAAATTTTCAATAATATATGCGTATTATTTAGAATGCACCTTTAAGAATCGGACAATAGTGGAAAGGTGGGGGTGGCATATGGTGAAAAGGGTGCATTGGGTCAAAAAGGTTGAGACCCTCAGTTTTAGACCAAACACTAAGGTGTCCATCAGCATTGTATCTTTGCCTACTTCAGCATATAATGCTTAATCAATGATCAACCCTGACGATCATAAATTCCTCTGGTAGCATGTTACCATATTTCAAATATCTCAGTTTATATCAGGTGAAGATATATTTATTCTGTAGTCTAGTATAGTATTCATATTATCTGGAATGCAACTTTTGAGTCGGACAATCTTGAAAGGTGGGCAATGATATATGCTCAAAAAGGATGCAATGGGCCAAAAAGTTTGAGACCCTCAGTTTTAGACCAGACACTAAGGTGTCCATCAGCATTGTATCTTTGCCTTCTTCAGCATATAATCCTTAATCAATGAGCAACCCTGATGATGATAAATTCCTCTGGTGACATATTACTATATTTCACATATCTCAGTTGAAAGCTGGTGAAGATATGTTTATTCTGTAGTCTAGTATAGTATTCAAGGTTTCCAAAAATGGGATTGACACTGGCCTTGTATCGGTTATAGTTTAAAGTGGTTGTGTTGTAAATTTTCCTCCTAGTGTAAACATTTTGTGCATACCACAAAACTCATCCAGCCCTATAATAATAATGATTGATAGCCCTTGAGGAACTCCATTGGGAACAAAGTTTATCAGCCCTTAAGAAAATCTCCTGAACTATAACACACTGATTGAGTGCCATGTGGAAATAAAGGTGGACTTTTAAAGTCCCCAACAGTAGCCTGTAAAATTAGGTTATTAAAGCTTCTTAAGTTGTAATTATTGTTGGTTATTTTCAATAAAATTTAATAAACTAATTTTTATCATATTTATTCTGTTGATATTGACTCATACCTGAACATATGGAGAAAATGTTTTAAAACACTAAAACTGGACCTCAACTCTAACTCCCCTACAGCAGTAAAGAAATTAAAAATACTGGGTTAAAATTGTTAAACAATTTCTGTGAAGAATATAGTGACACTACTCTTAAATTAACGTTGCTTGTTAGTTGCGTTTTATTAGGAGTTTACAAATATATAAAGAACTGTGTTATGTACAAGATGCCTATTAACATCCTAAAAAAAACTATACATTAAGATGTCAAACAAAATTTTTGCCAGGCATGTTCTAGCTACCTGTCAACAGGAACTGAATGAGTCTTTGGATAAATTGCTGCAGAAACCCCATAAACTAAGCAAAAACTGTGTGCTAAAACTGTGACAGTATCAATACTAATTTGCAAGGGATGCATTTATTAGTGGTCTAGCTTCTAAATTATGCTAGATACTGCTTGAGAATTGTACCCTGGGTTTGCAGTCTGTCTATAGACAGGCTTTCTCAACTAGACTTGGTGCCGAAAAACTCAGATGCTTATATCTATACGCTAATGGACTATGTCATTGCTATGACAGAACCCAAAGAAATTCAAAAGGAAGAAAATGTAAGTAGACATATTGCTGTATCATTTAGTAAAGGAAGGTATAAAAAAATATGTTATCTCTTTTTGGTAGCTATCTCCTGCTGATAGTAGGTCAAACCCATTAATCTGTTAATAATGGGTATGACCTAAAATTAGATGCAAACAGAATTCAGGCACCAATTTCAAAGGTTAAGGCAACCACAAATGAGACAGATGTGTTTTCAGCCTACTCCAAGAATGGGCAATGCTGCCCATGAGCAAACCTGAATAATACAAAGACAAGCAGCTAATGGAAACAGAATATGAACAACATTATCTATTTCAAACAGATATATGTATTTCGATATGATCCCTGATACCATGACTTTTGACTGCTAAAGGAATATGTTTTTAGCAATCCTCTATTCTCTTTTTCATTATGTAATGTCTTTCAATTATAAAGTACTAGCAGTAGAGCCCGGCGTTGCCCGGGGATGTAACAGTAAGAAATAGATCAAGTATCGACCATCATAAAGTCTGAAAAATAAAATTGACAAAGATTATTGTTCAAGGTTGACGGACACGCATGTCTTAATTAGTTTTTTTTTGGTTTTTTTTTACGAATTGGTCAAACCCAAACTCAAACAAAAACATTGTTTTCAATCGTTATGAGTCTATTGATTGAATTTGAATAGAATTTTATTATAAACAATTGTCTTGTAAATGGAATTTTTAAAGCATTCTGAATGTAAAAATAAAGAAAAAAGTGTGCAAGACAATAAGAAACACTACCTGCCAAAAAAAAGTGAAGTTTTGTTGAAATTGGTTGAAAAATGTAGGAAATCTGATCCCATATATAAAGGAACACACACACACAAACAACCTGGGTTTTTATTATAAGTATAACTCGATATGAGTTGTCCCCCCTTCATTCTTGCAACAGCGATGCCTCTTAATCATGTTTTCAAATTGATTTCATGCAAAAACAATTGTATTTTTCCAATTTTTGGCACTGTCAGAACCACCGCAAGGTAATTTTATGCAGTCCTGTGAAGTTTTGTTGAAATCGGTTGAAAAATGTAGGAAATCTGATCCAATATATAAACGTACACACACACACACACACACACACACACACACAATCTGCGTTTTATAATAAGTAAGATGTTTTTACAATGTTCAGTTGTCCCATTATTATTCCTCAAGCCATGACGCAATTTTGGGAGTCATTAAATTTCCTACAAATTTTGCTTTGTATCTGTCTATATTTCTGAGATGAGGTATTATGTACATTATTTACATTATTCAGACTATTGTCCTCATTTGTGTCGCCATATTTATTACAATATTTCAGCCGTTGTACGCTCCGGCCTTCTTCGGGTGGTTGGAATGTCGAACTGAAACCTTTATTTCACTCACTGGGGTAGACTAGTTCCACGTGCCATGTTTAATGCATGTCAGTTATCTCCTGTTCTCTACTGCCTTAACCAGGTATTGAACTCACACTCTTTGCATCCTGTCACTGGATCTAACCAATGCCTTTATCCACTGGGCCATGTGTCCTTGAGGACATCTGTGAATGTTGCTTTGTACTTTTAATAGAAAGAATATTTTTTTTTGTGGTGGAATACTACACAAGAGAAATGTATGTCAAGTTAAAGAGTTTACCGATCACACTTTTCAAAAAAATAGTTCATTATTCAAAAGTGTGTAAATCTAAAAATAGAAGTATAGCTGCTACCATGGATACAGCAAACCTATGCACCATAACAGCATCAGTTCTGGAAAGTCTACAGACTGCAGCTATTAGAGTAGCCAGCCGTCCAGGCCAAATACATTACTAGACTCAGGCAGCTCAGAAAGTTTAATTAAGAAGAAGATTACTTTGAAATTTCAAATTGAAATCAAACCACTCAAAGAAATTTATATGGCTCTGACCACAATGTACACTCAGACATGGCTTCTGTGTTGTTGATCTACAAATAAACAAGACACGCTATAAGTGTCATTCTTAAAGTTTTGAAGAACTTGTAGAGCAACTTTATACTGGGACAGGATTTTCAGAAATGACATAAGTCTCTTCTGATCAGATATGGAGCCCTAAACCAGATCTTGTTATACCCATCTAGGAACTAGTTTGTGCTCTTTCTGCTGCATCTGTTAGTAAACCCTTTGCTTTTTCCAAACTTGTCTGCTAATTGTTCATCAATCACAACAAAATCATAGCAGTCTAAGAAGGATGACAGCAATTTCATCAGAAATGAAGTTGAGAAGCTACAACAAGGCATATTTGAATCAAGTTCATCCCCCTGAATGGCCCAAGTGGTCATTGTTAAGGACTCCACTAATAGACATGAGAAGAGGTTGATTACTCACAGATGATCAACTGATTTACAGAACTTGATGCTTATTCTCTTCTATGTATTGAAGAGATTGTAAATAAACTAGCCAAATATACTGTCTTTTCAACCTTTGATCTAAAATAAATATCTACCACTAAATTTCTCCTAAGGCAAAAGAAATATGCTGCATTCGAAGTCTAATGTGAGAGTCTAGCAGTTGAGTAGTGTGCTATTTGATGTGATGAAACGTGTTGCTATTTTTCAGTGGGAAATGGACAAACTTATCCAAGAACAGATGTTAAAAGACTCCTTCCCTTATCTTGAGAACATAACTAGATAGAAACGAAGAAGAACATGACCAGAGTGTTAAAAGATTCTTAGCAGCCATCAGAGATAAAAGTCTTACACTAAATGTGACAAAAACAGTGTCTTTTGTACACTCACTTAATATCCTTGGCTACTGGGTAGATAATAGGATAATTAAACCTGGCCCAGAAAGACTTCAGCCACTCCAAGACTTAATGTGCCAACAACCCTGAATTCCTTAAGGAGAGCTGTTGGTATGCTTGCATACTACACTAAATGGATACCAAAGTTCTCCAACAGAATCCTACCAATAATTAAAAACAAAACATTTTCATAGAGAAAGAAGTAACAGCAATAATCAAAGCTGTTAGGAAGTAGAATCACCTCTTTGCAAGGCAACAGTTCACTTTGATTATAGACCAATGTTGGTGGCATTTATGTTCGATAATCACAAGAAGATAAAAATTATTAACAATTAAATTTTAGAATGGCAAAGTGAGCTGTCTGCCATTATGATATGTTCCGGAAAGGGATATATTTGTTTGAAGTAGCAAAGGGGTTGTTGACTACTGTAACAGGGTAGAATAATCTACCAGGTAACCGTAATGGACCGGTCCTCGTTGTAGTGGTAGGCAATAGGCGTAGGCCATAGGTGAAGACAATAGGCATAGCCAATAGGTGTAGTCCCTGTACCTCCACATCGGTCTGTATTTATGGCTGACACCAGCCAATCATATTACTGTGAGGGGGAACCCAGGTGTATGCATATTCATTACATTACTTTAGCTACTAGATAAGATATTGGCCTGGAAAAGACAATTTTGCCCCTGACATATTTGCTAAAGCAATTTGTGCTTCATTGTTGTTATCAAAACTTTTTGATCTGCATCAAGGACTATGCCATTCTAGAATTACATGAATATTCTATGGGCTAAGAACCTTACCCTTCTCAACAGAAGAAGTAAAGGAAGTATGTTCTTTATGTTGACTATGTGCAGAACTTAAGCCAAAATCTTTTCATATCGAAAAAAGAACTCTAATTAAAGCTTTTGAAGGTCCCCTACCTTCAACTTTGGGTAATGTTTATATCCTCACCATTGTGGATGAATATTCCCAATTTCCATTTGATTTTCCCTGCCCAAATGTGCATTCATCATCATTAATAAAATGTCTTGATGGGGCATTTGCACTAACTGACTTTCCAAGTTATATCCACTCTGATAGAGGTACTTCTTATCTATAAAAAGAAATAAAGGCCTATCTATTAAATAAAGGCATTGGTGCAAGCAGGACATCACCTCATCACCCAAGTGGTAATAAACAGGCTGAAAGATAAAATGGCATCATCTGGAAATCAATTAAACTTCCCCTTAAGTCAAACTGGATGATTGTTATTGGGAGCCAATAGTCCCTGACAACCTACATTCCATTAGATCTCTCCTGTCAACTGTGACCAATTCCACCCTACATGAATGGTTCTTTAGTTTCAAAGGACACCCTTCTTTTTTGTATTGGTCTGCCAACTTGACTAACAAGCCCTGGACCAGTACTACTTCATGGGTTCATCAGAAACAAGAATGATCCTCTTGTGGATGAGGTTGAGCTGATAGACACTAATTCATCCTACGCTACCATTAAGCAGCAAGATGGATTAGAATCAATGATATCATTAAGGAATCTAGCACTATGTCCAATATCAGAGGCAGAAAACAATGGTGTAATAAAGGAAACCTTTGATCGCATTGAATCTACAGCTGAAAATGAAGATAGAAATAGTAATGAACAGACCTCATCCTAGTCAGCTGAACTTGATGCACCCACTACTTCACTAACTAAAGCTGATGGCCCAGTACTTCATAGGTCTTCCAGATTGGTAAAAACTCCCCAGCATTAGGACTCGTAACAAAATAGAAGGAGAGAATGTGATAATAATGATTGATAGCACTTGAGGAACAAAAGCGATTGGCCCTTAAAGAACTCACCTGACCTATGACACACTCATTGAGTGCCACATGGAAACAAAGGTGGACTTTTAACATCCCCAAATGTAGCCTGTAAAATTACTTTATTAAAGCTTCTTAAGTTGTAATTATTGTTGGTTATTTTCATTACAACACCTTTGCTTTCTTATGCAACAAAAACATTTCAGTTAGCAGTTTCTTCATAGTTAATACGCCCCTTAAAACATTTTCTCTTCCAACATAATCTGCTATAGGTTTAAGAACACTGTAGCTTTAAGTGTATTCTTTAAGTATTCTTCAAATGCTGGCAAAATAAGCAGCCAGAGCTAAAAGACATTTTATCCACTAATGATAGCATTTCATGTTCATCAATCATGTTTTCATGATAATAATAAACACTTGCAGGATTAAACATATCTTTATTTTGAAATTTCACTGTCCTGGTGATAAATTATTGTACTTTAATTTTTCTTATTCATGTAACTGTTGCCTTCCACAACCAAATAAAAAGAAATTCAAATGGCTAACTTGGATATTAAATGTTGCTGATGGATTTTATTTTTTTTATAAAAGTAATTCCCAATAGAGATTATTAGAAATTATTTTAATATATTTATTTCTATTCTCTTTCAATTTATATCTGATGAAAGATATTAAAAAAAAAAAATCTGGCATGTAATTGAAAGTCACTGGTTACATGAAAATGACAATATTTATTCAGATTACAAGATTCCTGAAAAGTAAGGTACAAATTGGCATAAGTTGACCAGAATTAAACCATTATGAAATAGATGCATATATGTACTAACCAGATTAGTGCTTTACTGTACTGTAAGTTCAAGATTTACTTTGAACACTAAACTCGGTTGTAACAAAAGGTCAGTGTTTCCATTTGCACCACTGGTCTAAGCCGGTCTTAGCTTATCCAAGCTGGCCAGAGCTTGTCTAAGTTAGTCATAGCTGGTCATAACACAGCTATATAACAGATATCATGCAACAGTGCCAGAATGCAGGGGAGGAGAGAAGGACTCCAGCACAAAACAGATACTACATCTGTAGCATCTACTCCAATGGGGAAAAAAAAAAAAAAAAAAAAAAAAAAAAAAAAATCGCTACTCCTCCTATGTCAATCCTCTCGGAAGAATCCAGGCTGAAAGCCCCCACCCCTGTATTGTAAGCTCTCTGGTCACAGATGTTAGAACAGCTGGTATATGTAGCAAGCTGGAATGTTCTATTCTGTCACTTAGGCAATCCCATTCTCTGAGTACTGTTTGGCTGCTGGTTCTAGTGTGGATATTGTGATAGATGAACATACATTCACCACTATGTTTGCTTGAGTACAGAGCTGTCTGCCAACTGGATGCTAGTTTGGAACCTTCCCGTGAAGGTGAGTATCACATTGATTCTACAGTATTTAACACTTTTTGTCACAGCCAGAACAGTGTTAAGACTGTGTGCATGTGTATGTGACATTCTAACAAAGATGACTGCTACTATAAAACAGCAGAAAAACATAGAAGTTTTGAATGTAATAAGATATTTTCATGCCAAATATCCATCTTTGGGTTCAAAAAACAATTGTATGAACACAAGTTCCTGCACATTAGCATTTCTTTACAGCTTTTGAAATATATTAAAGGATCTTACGGAACCTTCTGATCTTGGGTAGTGAGATTTGAGTACATTATGTTAGCCTAAAGACCAAAGGATGATTCGATGACCTACAAGCATCAATAATCTCAAATCCCTTAACAAAAATTCAATGTTTAACCATCAATGAAGAACCTGATGGGACTTATGGAGCTTTGTGATACTTTTCAAATTTATAACTTGTTATGATGTCATTGTATCAATTGCCGAATAGTCGTATGAACAATTTCATTTCCACTGCTTGAAGCTCTGTCATGAGAGTCCAAGACTTTTATGCATACTTTGTTTCTGTGAGAAAATAACAATCATATTTCAGATTCAAAATCTGAAATTCAGAGTGGTAATTCAAAAGGCCATGAATCAGTTTCACAGAGTCAAAATTTAAAAATACTTGGGGCATAAATCAATACAAGTAAACAAATTCATATCCACAACTTGCAACATACAGCTACATATTTTGCTCAGAAAGAACTGAGTCAATGCTGCTGTCATCCAAAAAGCATTCTTTTATTGGGGGGTAAGAAAGGTTATGATTGGTGGAGACTAACTGAAAGGTGGTGATTGGTTGAGAGTGACTGAAAGGTTGTGATTGGTTAAGATTAACTAGAAGATGGTGATTGGTTAAGACTCATTGAAAGGTTGTGATTGGTTGAGACTGATTGGAAGATGGTGATTGGTTAAGACTCACTGAAAGGTTGTAATTGGTTAGGACTAACTAAGAGATGGTGATTGGTTAAGACTGACTGAAAGGTGCTGATTGGTTGAGACTGACTGAAAGGTTGTAATTGGTTTAGACTGAAAGACAAGGGCAACAATTACTGTATTTTGGGGTTTTACTAAAGTAGATCTGATCTTTCTTTTTTCTTTTTTTACAAACAGCACAGAGAACATGATTTTTTTTAATGTATGACTTGAGTTTCTCCTTCACTACCACAGTTTCTTTGTTCATAAGCAAATTTCCCATCTTCTGACACTTTGCTTAATTTCTAGAAGAATCTTTTGCTATTTTTATGTGACTTCTGATTCTGTGTCATATTTTCCATTTGTCCATTACTAACCTACCTAGATAGTTGAATTTTGGTATCTGCTTGATTTTGATGTTCACAATTCATAACTTGAGCTGTTTCTTTTACTGTCAAAAATGGATTCTGTCTTCTTACAGTTACTAATTAGTCCTTTCTTCTTGCTTTTCTTTTGCACACAATATTTTAGCTCAAAAGTGAAATTTGAACCCAGAGTAAAATCTGCTAGATGTGTACAAAAGTTCCTAGTGTTCCTAGGTTCTTTTTTTAAGACTATAGGCTGAATGCAAAGTTAAAACTATTTTCATTCTCAGAAAAAAATTGCACACCCATTGCAATGAAAATACTTTTTAATCTAATATTAACAGAATATAATAAATGACAAAATATCAATAAAATTGTCATAAATCTCACTGAGAATATTGACATCATACCAAGCCAATGGAAGACAGCAAGAAAAATCTGAGCTATAAAAAATTGGAAAAATCACTAGATGGCTTATAATATGTTGCTACATTATTGCATTTATTGAACTCCATACTTTTCATGTGTCACTACTGTTAGTGTTATTGAATGTTTTGTCACTACTAAGCCAGTGTGTCATGGATATTGTGAACCCTTCCTCCACTGTTAATAAAATATTGCTTTTCATGCTTTTTTTTATGGGAAAAATCAACATTTTTTGCTAAGGTTGATTACATAATGATGAAAGTAATTACCCATAAATATTTTCATGAAGTAATTATTCATAATTAAATCATCTTCATCAGAACATGATTAATTTTTAATAATTCTTAAAAAGTTCCAATTTTTTTGAGAACTCTTTTAAACTTTGAAAATGAAGTGGAAATTATTTTGCTGAGAATACTATCAGGTTTGTAGCAATTCAGTTCCATGTTTGTTATTAAATAAAATTTGTTTTCTCTTTTCCTGGTGATGAAAATCTGGTCTTTTTCCTCTCAAGCAAAAAACAAGAAAAACCTAAGAACAGTTAATGGACTAATTTAATTGCTATATTTTTATAACTCTCTTCAGTAAATAATTTCTTTTTTTTTTTTTTTTTAAACATTTATTTTTTTTATTAATTTTTATCAGTCTAAGCTGTTGAATTTCTAAATCACCAGAGTTAATAGAGCTGCCCAAAACTATGACAGTGTCAGAATTAGGAAGTTTAAACTGTAATACAGCTCAAGTAGCAGTATTTAAAAGAATAGTAAACAAGTTCTTTTCTTTACACTAGATACATGGGAGAAACTACATTAATTCAGAAATTAACTACCATTTGCACTCCCTATATATATATATATATATATTATAAAAAGCTCAAACACTAATATTCCATGGTTAAAATTTATTACATTGGAATCATAATCACGATCCAAATCATCAGACCTACATTTGTGTATTTAGGCAGCAATCCTTCTTTCATGCACATTTTATTGAATACGACAGACAAGGTGCTTTGATTTAGTTTTTGATGTGAAGTCGAAGTATTACACTAGTCAGTCGCTAAGCTTGGCTTCTTAGGTTATTCCCAGTGACGAGTTAGATAGGCTTTCTCTTGCACTTATGCAAATTAGGCATATTAATTTGCCAGTATCACTATATCTCCCTGAAACGTATAGGTTTTATACCTCTAGTAGTTCTTGTACTTCTTCTCGTGATACTCATTACTTTGCTCTACTTTTCTCTCTCTCCCGTATTTCTTTTTCTGGGAGACCTAGATCTGTCCCGTGCTAAGCTGTAATCATAGGCATCTTCTTCCATTATTTGATCTTCGTCCAAACTTTCAAACTCATTCTGGCCCACTTGATCCTGCATTATTTCATCTTCTGATGTTTCATTCTGTAACGATTGTTCTAATAAATCATTAACAGATGGAATCGTAGACATTTCTTCATCATTTTGCTTGTCATATTCACCCTGGGTCCTTATTTGATCTGAATGGGCTAATACACTATTGCCGTTTTCTCTATTTATTATAGCTGTATTGTGGCCTTTTTGCATGATAAATTCTGCCCTTTTCGGATTTGCTTCTTTGTTCTTTTTGTACCACATTTTTTTCATTTGTGGAATATGACATTGTTAGCAGAGCTCTAATTTGTCTTCCCATTAAAGCTGATGGGCTTTCTAGTCTTCCCGCATGTGGTATTGTGAGATAGCTTAAAAGCAGCTTCGGTAGAAAAACTTCTACTTTTTCTTTTTGCTGAGAGCATGCTTTTAGTCCCGTTTTTACGGTCTGCACTATTCTTTCCGCTAACCCGTTCGACTGAAGGTGATATGGGGGTGTCTTATACGGTTTACATCCTATTTTGTCTAACCATATATTAAGATCTTCATCACAAAATTCTGGTGCGTTGTCAGATACCAGGGTTTTTGGTATGCCGTTTCTGGAAAATATGACCCTTAGAATCTGTTTTATCGTAGAACTTTTCTTGTCTGGCACCCGGATTATTTCAGGCCAACCTGAAAAAGAGTCTACTAGAATTAATAAGAGTCCCACTCCATTGATATACGCATGATCCATATGCGCCCGACTCCATGGCTCCACTTCTCTGGGCCACGAATGTAAAGTAGTCTGTGTAAAGTTTCTTAATTCTTTACATTTTTTGCACCTTTTTATATATTCTTCAACATCTTTTGAATATCTCGGCCACCATGCTTCTAATTTTATCCTTTTTTGTGTGGCCACTACTCCACAGTGTATATCATCATGTACAATTTTTATTACCAATTTTCTTTGTGTTTCTGGGGGAATTACCAGATCCCCATTACAAATCACTCCATGTTCTATCGTTAATTTCTGTCTTATTTCTTTGTAGGGTCTTTCCACCCTAGAACAATTTCCCCATAAGTTTTTTCTTATTCTCGATATTATCCTACTTAGTACTGGATCATGTCTAGTTTCTGCAGCCATTCTATCTAAAGACAAAACATCAGTCTCTACCCAATGTAAGAATGCGTCTTCAAATTCTTCTTCTGTTTTATCTTTTGACTCCTTGTAAAATTGCAATCTTGATAGTGCATCTACATGTGGAATTGAATTTCCTTTGACATATTCTATATCAAAGTCAAATGCCATCACTCTAATTGCCCATCTTAGTATCCTTGATGTCGTGACTTTGGGTAATTCTTTCCTTGGGTTAAATATAAACTCTAATGGTCTATGATTACTTCTTAACAGAAATTTTTTCCCAATTAAAAATTGTCGGGATCTAGTAGTTGTCCAGACAATAGCCAATGCTTCTTTCTCTATATTTGAATAATTAAATTCGGTGTTTGTTAGTCTTCTTGATAAATACATTATCGGATGTACTTCTTGTGATAATATTCCTGATATCGAATGCATCTGTGGTTAATGTAATGTCCTTTTTTGGATCAAACATTTTCACTACTGGTTTCTTTGCCATAATTACTTTTAATCTATCAAAAGCTTTTTGCTGTTCCTCTGACCAAATAAATTCAACATTCTTTTTTCTTAAATTTGCAAACGGTTCAGTCAAGTCCGTGTATTTTGGTAAATATTGCCTGTAAAGATTCACCAAACCCAAAAAAGACTCCAGTTCTTTTTTATTTGTAGGTGTATCTACTTTTAGTATTTTTTCTATCAAGGTTTGGTCTGGTGATATACCTTCTTTGAAATGGAATAACCTAAAAAAGATATTTTACTACAATTGCTTACATATTTTTTCTCGTTTATTGTCATTCCAGCATTTCTTAATCTATTCAAGATTATGTCGGTTTTCTTTTTTAATTCATTTTCATTAGTAGTTCCTATGCATATATCGTCTTGGTAACAAATCATATTTTTCATATTTTCTAAAACCTGTTCGATGGCCCTTTGAAATATGGCACTTGCGGTTTTTATTCCATATGGCATCCTTTTCCATCTTAGTAATCCTATGGGCGTATTTATCGTGGTTACTTCTTTGAAGTTATCGTCTATTGGTATTTGGTGGTATGTCGTTTTTAAATCTATTTTTGTAAAAACGCTCATTCCTGCCAGTGCATTGTAATGCAACTTCAACATTCGGTATAGGATATGAATCCGAACAAACTTTAATTTACGCCTATTTTGTAATCTCCACAAATACGTAAATCACCATCTATCTTCATCAAAACTACAATGGGTGATGCCCACTTGCTACCCCCAGGTGGAACATGTTCAAGAAGGTCTTGTTCTATTAATTTTTGTAGTTTTGTTACTACTAATGGCAACAAATGTACTGGTAATTTTTGTGCCTCATAATAAGAGGGGGAGACATTTTCTTTTAATTTTAAACTCACTTTATAGTTTTTTAACTTTCCAGTTTTTTCCATTTTTATCTCATTAATTAATTTGGTAGAATTTATGTTAAGCACGTCGTTTCCAAGAAGTCCGTGGTTCTTTTTACAACTTGTGACAATTATAGGTATTACTTCAAATTTATCTTTTAACTCCAAGGAACCTTCAAAGTATCCTAAAGTTTTTATGACCGATCCATCAAATTGGCAGAGTTGTAAACTGCTCTTTCGTAAAGGTGGCTTTCCAATGCGTTCCCAAAAATGTCTTGGTATCAGCGTTACTTCACCCTCCGTATCAATTTGCATATCTAAATTGCAGTTTAACCTTTAGTATAATGCTTTTTTTTCTTTTGTTCAATTTTTTCTATATTTTTATTTTTTAATGTGAAGACTTCCATATTGGTTTCGTTTTCTTCAACTCTTTCAATGTTTTTCTTTTTGAATTTGCATACTGCTTGAAAGTGGTTCTTTTTTAAGCAATTTGTACAGGTTTTTCCAAATACTTGGCATTTTTCCCTTTTTATTTCATGTTCACGTCCACAGTACAAACATTTTCTTATCTTTTTTAACATGTACGTATCAGCGAATATTTGTTCGCTGTGTTGACTTTTATGATGGTTGTATTTCTGTATTAATTCTTGTTGCTGTATAAAGTTATGTATTCAAAGACATATTTCCTATTTGTAGTTGTTCCATTATTTTATATCGGTGTGATGCATTGCACATACCTTCAATTAACCTTAATTGAATCAGGTCCTCTTCAGTAGCCTGTTCGTCTTGTCCGAGTTTTTCAAATTCGCAATATCTACTCGCATTTCGTAGACGGTGTAGATATTTTATAATTGGTTCGTCAATTTCTTGTTTCATCGACATGAACTTCGTTCTTTCTGCCACTACCAGCCTTTTTTTGGGTTTCATATTTCTCCTTATAATCTGACTTATTTTTTCGAAAGTCAGGTCTTCCAAATCTAAGGGATGTGCCATGGTGGAGACTTTCATTATCGCTTCGCATCCAGCTGTAGCCAAAAATAAATCCGTAATTTCATTTTCGCCTCCCTTTTTCTTGTTGTCTTTCAGCTTTTTACTTCTGGCACTGGCAGAAAAACAGCGAATCCATGCATCCACGAAATCTGAATCTTCTAGAGACAAATGCGATCCTATCTGCGACGCCATTGATATGAAGTCAAAGTATAACACTAGTCAGTCACTAAGCTTGCCTTCTTACGGTATTCCCAGTGACAAGTTATATAGGCTTTCTCTTGCACTTATGCAAATTAGGCATATTAATTTGCCAATATCACTACAGTTTTTTTTATACAATTTCTTATGCAATCTAATAATTCGTTTCTTTTCAGGTGATAAATTATATAAAAACTGCCCAAATGTTCTTTTAATCTGAGCACTTTCGGCTATACATTTAGCCATTTTCAAGGATTAAATATTTTAACTGTTAAATAATAAATAGTTTGTTGCATGTATGTATTTATATAATGTTTTCATTTTTCAAAACACGGTCATGATATTGTGTCCTTGTTCATAATTGATATTATTGTGCTGTTTTTTTTGCTTTTATTTATAAGGCTTCCATTATTTTTTGCCTTTTTTGCATGTAGATGATACTATTATATTTGTGTTGTCAACAAGTATGTTACGAATAGGGTCTGGTAGGTCTCCATGAATATTTAAATGAGATCTAATTGAGCTATGATCAGAAAAGTGTAGAGTAAGTCTTCATGTCAAACATGTAGTGTGTCTGTCATATTCAATGAAATGTGCATATATATATATATATATATATATATATATATATATATATATATATATATATATATCAACACACCCATGTCACAACAGAATGTAACCCAAGGTTGGAATTTAATGCAGTCTTACATGAAAACTATACAAAAATTGCTCAGACCCCATCAACACTTTCTCTTTTGGGGTGTTTCAAGCACTGGATAATGACCTCAGTACCCTCCTGGAAGAGAGGTACTGCCTGGCAGGAAGTGACCTCCAAGAGCTTAAGCTAATATTATTTTCTTTGCATATATCTGTATAAAAACATTTTGGAATATTTAATAAAATGACTGTGTTATTTTAAATTGAATTGTGTTTCAGGTAGTTGATAGATTCTTACCATCACCAATGTGATGAATGAGTTTGGTGGTATGCATAAAATGTTTAAGTTAGGCAGAAAATTTACAACACAGCTATTTTAAACAACAGCCAATCAAGGCATGTGTCATCCCATCTTTGAAGAGTATACAAGACAACAGAATAAACATATCTTCACCAGCTTTCAGATCAGATATGTGAAATACGGTAATATGTCACCAGAGGAATTTATCATCAACTTAAGGTTGCTCATTGATTATGGATTATATGCTGAACAAAGCAAAGATACAATGCTGATGGACACCTTAATGTCTGGTCTAGAACTGAGGTTCTCAATCTTTTTTGCCCAATGTACCCTTTTTGACCATATATCATTCCCCACCTTTCCAAGATTGTCTGACTCAAAAGTTTCATTCCAAATAATATGCATATATTATTGAAAATCTTCATTCTTTTCCATATCAGTACATATACATTTGCCTTGATTATTTTTGTAGAGGGGTTTTACAAATTTAATAGCAATAGAAAATGTTGATAGATTTTTAAACTTGAATACATATACAGTAATTTGTTTTAATTCATAACTAATTATTAAATAAATAAACTTAAGCATACAAAAAGTTCAATAGAATGCCAGATCAAAAGTTCAATAAAAGATCCAAATATTTAAATTGATTTTATTCTGATGAACATTACAGTCAATGAGAGACTTGTAATTGTTTTTTTTTTACTCAAGAAAAAGTAAAATTTTCCCACTGCTGAAACCCTAAAATTCCCTTCTGTGAAGAATTCCCCACTAGTTGAGAACCCTTGGTCCCGAACCTGAGCTGGTCTGTAAAAATTCAATCAAGCTTAGTAATAACCTTGCTTTTGTCTATGATTGTATAAAGATAGAGGAAAGTATCAAATTAAAGAAAGAATAAATATATGACTAAGGATAAAAAAAGAGAAAAGAAATTTCCATGTTCAGAGATGGAGAACTAATCAATTGTTACATTCCAAAGCCTCACAACAGAATCCAAAAAACAAAAAACAAAAAGCAGGCAGTCCCAAGATCCCAAAGATTAAAGAACAATTTCCAGGAGTGTTACAGAGGTAGAAACAATCAGCAAAAGACAAATCCGTTCAGCCAAATCTGCATAGGGTAGATAATGTGGGAGAGGTTGATCGCTAGATATGAGTCCAAGGCTAAGAAGGCAACCTGTGTTACAAAATGAATCTGGGAAATGAAGAATCAGAATGAACAAGTAGTGACTTAGAAACACTTAGCTCAAGCAGTACCATACACTACATACAGATATACATTGGGAACCTTGACGTGGTGTAATGGTTAGAAAGCTTGTCTTGCTAGATCAATTATGACTGAGTAGTGAGTTGCCCCATAATTTCAGCCTTGTGCCACATCTAAGCTGGGCTTAGAAAACCACTACATACAGATATATATATATATAAATGTAAAAGACAATAAGAAAACTGTAATGGTAGCCAAAGTGTTTCATTCAATGTGGACTTTTTCAAGTCAAAAACTAAATGAATTTATTAAACAAAGTAACTAATAATAGCAAAACAAAATGTCCTTAGCAACTGGAAGAATTTAGAGAAAGTTATTTTCATACTGTTAACTGAAAATTACGTCAAGTACTTTCATGTGTGGAGATATTGTTTTTATTGTGTTTTTCTACACGTTAACTCTGAGAAATTTTTCATACAGATATATATATATATAGAATTATTGTTATATCTTCTTCTGTGTGCCAGGTCACTTCATGGCTCTCCACAATGTCCCATCTTTTGTACCTCTTAGTAAATTTTGCCTTTTTATTATCTTTCCTAAATCCCTTTAGGTATGTTATGTGCTGTTTTTCATAGTCTCTCTTGGCTTAAATATTTCCTCTGTTTATCAAATTTTCCAAGCCCTCTTTTCTCTTTATGTGCCTCAGAAATTTCAGCTGTCTGTTTCTGGTGTTAAGTATAAGTATCCTTTTTGTTTCCATATTCTCTAAAACTTTGTCATTATTCACATGTTCAGTTCATGGTATTCTCAGCATCTTTCTGTAGAACCACATTTCTCTCGCCTCAAGTCTCTTCTCCATCTGTGAGGAGATTTTCCATCATTCACTGCCATATAGGAAGACTGATATTACATAACAGTACTCTTTTCTTTGTTTCTAATGAAATTTTCCTGTTTCTTAATACTTTGCTTAGCTTTCGGAGGTTTATTTTGCTATCCCAATACCTCTTCTGATTTTGGTGCCTCATTTTCTGTCCTCTGTTAAAACACTTCCAAGATATCTAAATTGGGAATGGGATATTCCAGTATAGTGTATTTGGCATAAGTGATTTGGTGTAGCTGATTCGACATAGGCTTTTTCGGCAGAGGGACAATTAGGTGTCAAATTACTACTTCATCATTATAGTCAAATTTGCTCTCTCTCTCTCTCTTGCTCTCATTTAGTAGTCAAATTAATACTTCATCATTATATGCTCAAACAGTCCAAATTTATGAAAAAGAGTAGTTAGAGGCATTTTTAAATTTAAGAAAAAGAGAAGTAGGATGCATTTTTATATTATATTCCCTTCAGTGCAGCTAAATTTTAAAATTTTTTTGAAATACAATATATTTAATTTAAGGTTTTAAATTACATTATTCCATTAATGTTTTAATAGGATCTCTAACATCCTAAATGAATAAAAAGTTGGAAGTTGGGTGTTTTCAATGCTTTTATCCTTTTTTGGGGGTGGGGGGTTGCTTCCACTCAAAGACAGGGATGTTAAAACGGTCTGATGCCTAAATGGCTGTGCTGAATAGTCCAATTATTTTTCTCACACTGAATCAGTGGTGCCAAATGGGCTATGCGGAAACGTACCAAACTCATTTTAATTGTTTGTAATTTGCACATTAGGATGTTCCTTTTGCTGACACCTATAGCATTGTCTTCTCACAATTGATGATTAGTCCTTTCTTCTTGCTTTCCTTCACTAACTTCTGTAGGAGTTCTTATAGTTTTTTCTGTGTCTGCTATCAATACTGTGACATTGTCAAGGGGGTATTTGCCAATTAAAACATAAAAAGCTACCAGATAATTCTTTAGAAAAATGTCTACAACCATCAAAAATCTCAATATCAAACAGCCTGAAGATAAAATATGACAAAATCTAAAATTTTAATTGGCATTAAAACTCAAATCTTTTTTTGCTTTTCATTTGTGCTTACAAAAATGGAAATTCTTTTTTATTTAATGTTTTGACTATCATTCAATATATTTTAATATTTAATATTTCTTCACAAATAAGAATTGCCAATATTTTATTTATGTTACAGCTTTCTATCATATAATCAAAAGTGTCCTCAGATTTTACTGGGGAGAAATTATTTGTTTATTACGCAATAAAAAAATACAGAAAGACAATAAGCTAGATCATAATAAAAGAATTCTTTGTGCCAAAGAGAAAATGTCTGTAAAGTGTATTGTTCTTTCAGGCTGCCAGAAAATTATTTGTGAAAAATGCTCAAACAATGTCAAAGGGCCTGAAGTTGAATGAAACAAGAACAAAAGTTGAAACTCGGCCAATGAATCTAAATTGGCATTGGAACTGAAATCAAGATTGACTCAGATTTATACAAAACTGAGGCTGTACAAACAGCAGATACAAGCACTCCTAGATGAAAGCACTTGCTTTCCATAAGAATTCTTGAGCAGCCAATATTTTGATCATATTCTGTTTTAGAAGCAAGTAGGAAAAAAGCAAAATTAAATTTTGACTGGTAGAAATTGTAGCTATGGAGCAAATATTCAGAGCAAGAATGAATTTAGAGTAGAGCGATAGAATTTGTTTTTAAAATTTTGTCTCATCCTGAATTGTCAAAATTTTGGCATTGCATGGATTGTATGGCAGAATGGCTCAATTATAATGAAATGGCAAAATAAGGAATCTCAACTCTCAGCTTAATAGACTCTGCAAATGTGAATTCTGAAGTTTTTGTATTCTGTAAAATATCATGCTTAATGGTTCCAATGATAATCGAGACAATTCAGGTGAAATCAACAATGTGAACATGGCAAATATTTTGGAATGAATCAGTTTCTAATGTAGAAAAAAATTCTAATTTTAAAGCAGTGGTTGGAAAAGATCATTTTCAATAGCATCCAATGTTGTTATCTGACATGGCAAATGAGCTTATAAACAGGCTTTCTCTCATATTTTTGCGTGGGTTAAAAAGACAGCTTTTGGTAGGGGGTGAGCAGGGTTAAGTAATTGCTGATGGAACCAGTGACATTTCTTAACAGGAACAAATTTCTGATTGTTTGTGATTTATGTTATAAGAATTGTTTTGGAATTGTTGATAAAAGGTTCTTTGGGGTTTACTGTTGTGGGTGGATATGTGTGTGTATTGAAGCATATCAGACTTTGATTTTGTCAGTAAGAATATGCCAGAGAATATGAGTGTAAGTTGTCATCTTAAACGAATGTATGAAATGAGAAGAGAGGTTTCAGTCTGTGTGTTTGTAGTGTATGAATTCAGAATTTGGATCAACAAAATTATGACATTTGCTTTTTGCTTAATGTTGTTTGTATTTATGAGATGCATGTTTCCTGTCCTTGTTTTGTAGATGTGTTAGACAATACATATTAAGCTAAGGATGTTTGGTGATCAAATCGAGCAATTCAACCCCTTTTTCAGAAATTAGGTATCAGATGATTGAAAGTGTTTCTGTGGATTTTTTTTGCCTGATGGGATTTTTTAAATTAGTAAAATCCAATAATACTAATTACTATAAATCCCCATGTATAATACACATTTTTTTCTACAAAATAATAAGCAAAATTAGGGGTGCGTATTATGCACAGTTCCAAAAAGTCTTTAAGAAATTGCCATAAAATAAAATAAGAATTTTCAGAAAACTAAATTAGAATACTATTATTCTATGTTTAAAACATTTTTTTAAATAAGAGTAGAAAACGCTGACCATAATGAAATTAAGAGAGGTACAATTTATAGGATTTGATTACTGTTGAGGGGTCCTCCCCTTTTTACACAAATGGACTCACCCAGTATATACATATACTACTGCTACATGAAGACCTGAGGCGAGAGCAACCGAGGGTGAAGGTAACAGACAGACAGACAGAACGAACGTAGTGAGCAAGAGTCACTGTGAGCGAGCATGTAGACTCAGTAAGAAGTCATACAGCGATACTTCAATACTAAAGACTGTATATATATTTTGCTACTAACCCGCATTCCTGGAACTACTATCCTGCATTACCAGTTTGTATTATTACGTTAATACATTATTTTCCTATATTCTTTCTTGGCATTTGTTATTTATTGGTACCAGATTTCATCCCGGAATCCACAACAATTACCTATTAAGGTTTGTGTATTTTGCATGAGTAGAAGCATTTTTGCACACTTTCAGCACAATTTTATGTGTGCGTATTATAGATGATGTTGTATTATACATAGGGAATTATGGTAATAATAACTGTCTCATTGATACCAATTCTATATGAGGAGAAACTTTCACAAATTTACTTTGCAAAATTTTAGTGAAGCATCAATTTGATTTCAACTTAATCATGGGTATAGGATTTTATGGTACCTCTGCTATAAATGCTATGAAAAAGACCTTACTGGGTTAATGAAAGGCAAAACTCAAAATTCAATTTTTGTACATTTTATAAAAGACATTGTCTTAATGTGGATTTTCAAAGTAGTTCCTATGTTACAAAATTTCATTGTCACTTTCTAGACAATGCCTAGTTTCTTAGAAAGATGTGTGTCATTGAATTTATAGTCATGCAAGAAGATGACAACTTGGATCAAGAAACACTGAAAAGAACTTTTTCATTAATTGGTCTTCAGTTTTAAAAAAATTCAGCTGTCAACACTTATTTTTTTTAAGCATGACTCAAAAATAAGCAGAAAGACACAAATGCATTCCTTTATGGTCTTTTTATCACTGCTTTAGACATTAAGTCTTTTACTTTGAATGAAACTCCAAGAAAAATCCTTGCTAAAGTCACTGCTAGTTTGGCAGATAGGTCTCATCATTTTATTGTTGAAATTGTTAAGTGTAACTGTAGGTTCTATTCTAATAGCTTCTTTTCTTAAACTTCTCACCTGTGGAACTCTTTTCTGACTTTTTGCTTTTCTGTCAACTACAATCTTCAAAGATTCATTATCAATTGTTATTTTCTCTTCTTGAATCCTGGTCTTTTTATGTCTTCCCTCTCCTCAAGGTTTCCTCAGTTTCTTTCATTCTAAACAAGCCCTTGCATCATAGTGGCTTTATTGCCTTGCTTTGGATGAGATTGTTAAAAAGAAATTCTGTTTGACTATTGCTTGCAATAGCATATTGAAAAAAACTGCTCACGGATAATAATTGTGACATTGTCTTTCATCAAGCAGCCATTCTGGCTCATACATTCTCAGCTGACATGAAGTGGAAAGACTATATTGAATCCATTGCTAGGTCAGCTGATAAGAATGTTGGGTCACTGTGTTGTGCAAGACAATTTTTCTCTCCACAATCTATCTTACATATCTATATGTCTACCCATACTTAGAATAATGTCAGGTGATCCTGCTATTTGCCTAGAACTTATTGATAAAATCCAAAGAAGTATCAGCAATATTATTGGTCCTGATCTAGCAGCTCAGCTTCAGTCACTCCCCCCACACTGCAAGGTTGCCTCTCTGTGTCTTTTCTATAAATACTTTCATGGCAATTGTTCAGATGAGCTCTTCACTATAAATATTTTTGTATTCATATTTGTAAATACACATTGGGCCTAGTTTTTAGAATTGCTGTTTTATTCCCCTCCTCCCCACACAGACAATGAATTATAAATATGGGGACTAGTTAGTATTTTCATAGAGACAAAGAGGTATCATGGTGATTGTAGTAAGAAAGGTACGTATGAATGTGTTGTTTTGCTGTAAGGAATATTGTTTGTGCAATTGGATCAGCGTTTGTGGCTAGCTAAGTTATAGCAAGACAGAAGAAGACTGTCCTTTCCCCAATCCCCACTTTGGACATGTGCCACATTTCTGTATTAAACAGAATAAATATCGCCCTTCACTATAGTACCTAAGTTTTTTGAATTTAAGTGCAGTACTAGGCTGGCATTGAGATCTCATAAAAGTTCAGTTGAGCTGGCTAAATGTAGCCATAATTTCTATGCTAACAGTTTCTCACACTTCTTCTTTGTGGCACTTCTTTAGGCTTTATACTTTTGAGTCAACTGCAAAAATTTAAATACAATGTCAATCATTTTCTACAGTTCCTCTTCCCATTCATTATTAATGTTTCTGTTCCTAGTTCTTCCACACCCTGTAACCCCTTGTGTCTTAGTGGCTTTACCACCTTGCATGAGGTGATTGAAAAAAAATATCCCACCTAATACCTGTCTTTGACATTATGAAGATGTTGTGTCAGAAACCTACCACCCCTCTTGAAGATGAACTTGTCTGCGTCTGTGAACAAAGACTTTAAATAGTGTCATGTCAGTTGACATGGGGAGAGACAGATAGACAGAGAAGTTCTTAGATGAGCTAGTTATTGACTACACAGGCGATTTCTGTACCTTTTTACCAACCTATTAAAACCCTTTCTATTGTTACATGTTATTTGGCGCTTGTCTCTACTAACCCCAAATCAACATCATAACAGAAGATCAACAATGTTTAATTATTTCTCTGAAAGAAAATATTATTTGGAAGAACAATAATCTCCAGTTAATGACCAGATTGTTTTGGAATTGACATACAGATGTGAAGATAAAGTTCAAAACTACTCTTTGGTCACTTTGTGGCAAATTCTTATATTTACTTCAGAGGAAGAAATGTATTCCAAGTGAATTAAATTCGAAGGCTTTGAAGACAAACTTCATGAAGATAGAGCCCCAAAATTATCATGGTTATGAAATTTTTTCAGATGAAGAAAAATTTTTTATTGAAACATTACATCTCCATTACAATTTTTTCAACATCCCTAATCATGGAAAATTTGTACTGAAAATTAGTCATAGCACAAACTTTGAATCTATCATGTGGAATTAGTAAATACTAAACGCTTCAAATACATTAGTGCATGGATTAGTTATAATAAATTTACTAAAGAAGAAAAGGAAATTGAACGCAGAATAGGCTACACTAGGGGTAGTTTCACAGAACACTGTAAGTTTCTACTAAACTAAAACATTGACCTAAAACATGAGTCATGTCCTTAGTGTTATTAGATCAAAACTTTCATATGAATGTCATGCATGGTGTCAAACTCATTCAGAAATAGGTAAACTGTCAGTTGTATACAACTGGCTTTGAGTGAATGAAAACTGTAGGTTGTTTGAACATTGTAAACTGATGCTACAGCATCACAAACAAAGAACTGTACACAATAACAAAAGCCAACAAATAAAATATATACCAAAAGTAATTCAAAGAGAAAATAATGGCATAATCAAGATATCGACATTCTACACCATTTTAAACAAAATATCAGGAACAAAGCCCCATCAATACTAGAAAGAGTGGTAACAGTTACTGGACTTAAGAAACCCATTTTCTTGAAAAATTGTTATAATAAAAAGATGTTATAAATTTCGATCAAATGTATTACTGGTTGCTTGGTCAATGAATGATGAATGTTTCCAAATAAGGAAATTGCTAATATGATTATTACCATTGTCCACGTTTTTAATGATCCCAATGGCAACCAACACTGCTGAGTTCAGTGTTAGCGGATGACAACAAATCCCCACTTGTTTGTGTTTTATTATGTCATAAGTCATTATAATTGAATATATCAATAGATTCAATAGCTTCATCTACCACAAGGAAAGTTGGTTCTCTGTGTCGCACCAGAAGGTTTTTATTGTTTGAGTCCATCCTTCAAATCTAAAAATCAACAATTCATCCTTGCATTGAATACTGTTGCCATATATAGTCTGGTGTCCCTGCTGTTCATCTCGAGGTCCTCGACAAAATCCAGAGACAGATATGCAATGTGATCTGGCATCTTGTCTACAGTCACTCTCTCACAGACTTGCTGTGGCTTCCCTTTGTCTTTTCTACAAGTATTTTCATGGCAGCTGCTCTGACGAGCTACTTTCACAGGTTTCCAAACTGCATAAATTTGAGCATGTTACTAGGTTAGCATCTCAGTCCAACCCTTTCACTGTCAAAACAATTAAATGTAGCTGTCTCTTCTATTCTAACAGCTTCTTATCTTTCACATCCCATCAGAGGAACTCCCTTCCTCTTACTTGCTTCCATGATAGCTATAATCTTCAAATATTCAAATGTAATAACAATTGACATCTTCTGATGCGTTGATCCTGATCCCCGTCCTTCTCTATAGTCTTGTCTCAAACACCCTCTTGCTCTCAATCCTCTGTAACCCCTTATGTGCTAGTGGCACTCCCACCTTGCTTGGGGTGACATGCTTAAAATATATATATATATATATATATATATATATATATATATATATATATATATATATATATACCTTACGAAGTGTAACAGTGTTATTTAGACATTATTGTTGTATCAAGTTTCTTGCTACTTTATTGTTATTTCCATAAAAAAAGTTCAGACAAAGTACATTCCTTAGTTCTGCTCATTCTAACCTTCACAGAAAGAACGTGCCATGCGATTGACATTGCAGCAAACCACCTCAGTTCCCTCTGTATTTCATTGATAATAGATATAAGTTCGACTTGAACAATTTCTTTGCACAAAATTCTACTTTGTGGAACCAACTTCCAAGAGGATCTTACCCTAACACCACAATTTTAATCTATTCCAGTCTAGGGTTAACTATTATTTTCCCCTTTTCACATATACTCATAGACTGAAAGCAGCTCTAACAGTGCAGTCAATAAATGCCAGATGTTTCCTTATAAGGAAACATTCAATACCAACCTTCCCATAAATTAACTGCATGTAATTTGTAAGAATTAATAATAATAAAAAATCAATATCACCAATAAAACAGTTAATTAATAAGTATAGTGAGTCCCCTGTATTTGCAGGTTAGGAACCAGCTGCATATATATAGAATATGCGAATAATTGTAACCCCCCCACCAAAAAAAAATGCTTATGAGTACCTATTTTGATTATTAAAACCCATATACCTTAAAATTTCATCTTAAACATTTTAGAAACATTTCAGACTTTTTTTTAGATATTTTTTCAAAAATAGTATACACTTAGCATAAATTTTCTTTCATACATACAATAACTGTTTTAAATTATGCATTGATCAATACAATCGTTGAAAATACTGTATAAAATATGTGTAAGAAGACATAAAATATAAGGTTTAAAACATTTTCTAAAAAACAGAACTGTGATGATGCACCTAGACTTAGTATAAGCCATTTTTAAGACCCCAGTCACAGCCCCAAAGAACAAAGCCCAAGTACTATGTATGTTTTTTCATTTGTTTTTTTATAATGAAGATGTACAATTCTGTTTTAAGTCACTTAAATAACAGGAAAATAATACAAGAATATTTTAAATATGTTCTATAAAAAATACATGAATCAAAGGAGTTCTCAGTGAATAATTTGTACATATGTTCTTCAGAAAAACATGCAAATAACAAGTACATATTTTCTAAAGAAAAAATCTGCGAATGGGTGAAGCCATGAATGCTGAAATGTGAATAGGTGGGGATTGACTGTATATTAAAAATTTAAATAATTATCAATTAATAAAACTAATAATAATAGCAGCACAAACATTTTTTGAACTTCCAGCATGCACCTTTTCAAAAGATCTGCATGTCTTTTTCTTTTTGGAGGAACATGCTATTTTTTTCATTGGAATGTTGTAAAAGAATAGTTGAATAAATCTTTGTTTACACATTAAATCTGATTATTCACTTGTGCAAAACCCATAAAGTACATTAAATGTGTTTGGATAACTTTCTCATGGCTCAGTGTTTTGTCAACCTCAGTTGATCTATACCAAAAGTAATATAATAAATGAGGAAATATTGTTATTTTACATGTGTACAAAAGTTGCAAGTGTTTTCACTTTTGTAAATTCATCATCATCATGATGTCCTATGACTGGGTGTGGTCATAGGTTTGCAGTGCAGCTTTGCAATTGACCAGTTCCTTCCACATTTCTAGTTTGAAGAGCAAAGAGTTATTCACCCATGCATAGAATGTCTTAGGCAAGTAGACCTGTTAGAACCCATCCATCTCCAAGTCAAATAACTACCAATTTTCTTCCAGCTGAAAGGCTCACGTTATTTCTGTCTAGGAAGATCTCCACTCAGTGATGTCATATCATTGCCACACTGATTGTATATAATAGCTATAATTCTTAATTTTCTTTTATTCAATTTAACTCCATGTGAGGCAGTAAAGCCACTAAGACATAAGAGGTTACTGGGTGTGTAAGAATTAGAAACAGAAACATTACTGATGAGCGGGAACAAAAACAGTAATCAAGAAGACAGTAGATAGCGATTAACATTACCTTTAAATTTTTGAAGATTCAAATTGGGTAGAAAGCATGGAGCCAGAATGGAGTTCCACAAGCGACAAGTGTGAGAAAAGAAACTGTTAGCATAGAACTTATGGTTACATTTAGCCAGCTCAATTGTAATTTGATGAGATCTTGATGCCAGTCTAGTACTGCACTTAAATTCATAAACAGTAGGTACCATAGAGAAGAACTCATCCGAACAAATACCATGAAATATTCATAGAAAAGGCAGAGAGAGGCAACCTTATGGTAGTGGGAAAGTAACTGAAGCTGAGCCTCCAGATCAGGACTGATAATTTTGCTGATTCTTTTTTAGATTTTATCAAGAAGCTCAAGGTAAATATCAGTGGTACCAAAAGATATGTGACTGCAATATTCTAAGCATAGACGAATGGTAGACTTATAGAGATGTATGATAGATTCTGGAGAGAAAAAATGTCTCATATGACACAGTGAACCAACTTTCTTAGCAACTGACCTAACAATGGATTCAATGTAGTCTCTCCACTTTATGTCAGCTAAGAATGTTAGCCTGGAAAGGGACAACGAGCACCTGTCCTGGAGATTGCTGTATCAATAGAATGCCAATCCATTTCTTTACAAATTACTCTGTTTACTTTAGGATACAAAAGTGAGCAGATATGTCTACTTTGAGAGCTGTCAATGCACTCAGCCGTAAATTGTTGAGATCTTGGCGCCAGTCTAGTGCTGCGCTTAAATTCATAAAGGCTAGGTACCATAGCGAAGAGATGATCTGAACAATTACCATGAAAATATTTATAGAAAAGGCACAGAGAGGCAACCTTATGGCAGTGGGAATGTGACTGGAGCTGAGACGCCAGATCAGAACTGATAATATTGCTGATTTTTCTTTGGATTTTATCAAGGAGCTCAAGGGAACTTTTTAATCAAGCATTAATTCTTATTACTGTAAATGCTATTTTTAGTGAGTACACATGTTTGAGTTGATATCCCTCTCTCGTTTCTTAAAGAAGACATTCCAACCAGCCTAGACTGAGAAGTTTCTCTAAATAAAAATGTGCCTCCTGAGAAGAACCAAACCTCTATCCATCCTCACTTTTTTTCTCATCACTCTTATAGCTTAAACATGCAAGTATCAATTTGATGATGACAAACGGTCATTATAATGCAACTCTTAATTACTGACTTAGGGAATACAGAACTCTCAAAGGAACTTTATTGAATTTATATCTTTTAGTTTCAATTTAGTACCAAAAACATAAACATGGTAATTTTTAGATGGATTTTTAATCAGACAATATTACATATTACTAGAAATATTATTTTTGTAGGCACATAGGCTTTAAGTGCTATCCTTGTTTGTTTTTCAAGTTTCTTAATTAGTGAAATTAATACCAATCTGACTCATTTGAGAAGTTCCAATAAAGGCTTCTTGATCGAGGCTGGTTGGCATTATTTTAGTAATAGGAAATATGTATCTCTCACTTTCAAAATGGACCTAGCCTGAAAATTATAGCCTGTTCCTATTTTTGTAAGGTGGCAAACTCAGAAAATCAGCAGGGGATGAAATACTTATTTTCCCTACTGTAGTTGCATGTTTAAATTCATCTATTTAGGGCACCAGGGAAAAAATCTCATCAGCACTGATGCCATGAAAATATTTGTAGAAAAGACAGAGGGAAGCCACATCACATTAGTGAGAAAGTAGTGTGGAAAGATTATATTGAATCAATTACTAGGTCTGCTGCTAGGAAAGTTGGTTCATTGTGTCATGCTAGACAATTATACTTGCTAGAATCTATCTTACAGATTTATACATCTACCATTTATCCATGCATTGAATATTTCTGCCTCTGTTTCTGCTATATATTTAGAGATTCTTGATACAATGAAGAATCTGCAATTTTAGTGGTCCTGAACTGTCATCTCAGATTCAGTCACTTTCCTGTTGCCATAATGCAATTTCCCTGCGTCTTTTCTATAAATATTTTCATGGTAATTGCTCAGATGTGCTCTACTTTATCGTACCTAGAATTTATGAATTTAAGCGCAGTACTAGATTGACAGTTAGGTCTCATCATCTTACAATTCAAATATTTAGATTTCTGTACTAACAGTTTTCTTCTGTCATATTTATCACTTGTGGAACTCTCTTCTGGCTTCTTGCATACCAGTCAACGTTACTCTTCAAAAATTTAAATATCAATTGTTATCTTCTGTCTTCCTAATTCCTGTTCTTTTGTTATTCTCTATTGTTAATAGGTTTTTTTCTCATATTCTCTCATACTCCATAACCTCTGACATCTTAGTGGTTTTATTGCCTTACTTGAGTTGAAATAATTAAAAATAAATGTAAGAAAGAGAGAAAAGGAAGAGAGAAAAAAAAATCAACTGCTTTAGTGTTCAAGAGTTTGTCTTCATAGAACTTGATTCTTAACAACTATTTTAATACTTTTTGGAGGATCTACTCATCCTGGGATTCACCTGAAGCAAAATACAAAAAGCTCTTTTTCATCAAAACTCAATTTCTTTCATTTCAATCAATCATCCCCATGAGGCCTAATTATTCCCATGTGCACTGTAGACTTTATCTCTCTTCCTTAATTGACATTGGGTACAATTTAGGTATTTACTTTCCCCTTCATAATACATTATTTGCCAAAAGAATTATTCTAAACAAGTGCTATACTGCTACGCAGCTCATTCTTGATTGTTCTTGCCAGGCAATTGCTTTGTCAAAATTCAAAACATTTTTATTGGCAATAAATTACATCTGTCTTTGCTGCCATTAAAGTCAGTTAAAATTCCTCATTTCACAGCTGTACTTATTAAAAAAGGCTCCATTTAACAATAAAGCCAGATTTATTGCTGAAGATTCAGGAATCACTCTGGAAAAATCCAATAAATTGTCCAAAAACAAACCATTGCCAGTATTAAACTTATTATATACCTAACATGCTGGATCACATTTTAACTTCATTCTGATGCATTATTTTTGAGCAGTGTGAGTTTATACACCAGCAATCACTGATGACTTACAATGGAGATTAAGTGACAGCAAGTCCTCTCAATACTCCAGCACTCTCCTTAGCATTTTAGCTGGTTTTAGTAATGCTCTCATTTCGATGGGTTTAATTTTTCCATTGACTTACAGTTTTTCCAACTACTTTGATTAGCTCTTTTGGGACTTTAAAGTGGTCCTAAATGAGCACCCAGTCTTTTGAAATCACACAATTTGAATCCTTGCCATAAACCCCAAAGGTGAATAAGAACTGAAATTGATGAAATCACACACCATGATTATATATATATATATATATATATATATATATATATATATATATATATATATATGTGCTTGCAGGATTGACTTAATAAGTCTGCAGTCTGACATGTGGTTATTTGCTGAATTTTGATCTGAAATTTTCCCAAATTAAGTGCATTATCAAGGAAGAAGATTATGTTGGGAAATAAATATTTATGCTTTAAAATAAATGATCATTCCATCATTCATTTAAAATTCCATAAATGATCATTCCATCATTCATTCTCATATATATATATATATATATATATATATGTATGTATAAAGATATATACTCTTAAGGTACTATATTTATTGGATAAAGTGCTCAGTATCAGAGATAGAGCGTGTGTAAATATAAAAGTAAACATTGAAGTCAAAACTTAGAGGTGACAGGCTGTTTCATGATAGATGCAATCATCAGGCCACCAGCAACCACTTTTATATTTATATATATATATATATATAGTTTATATATATATATATTTATATATATATATATATATATGTATATATATATATATATATATAAATATATATGGTTCGATAGATGTGAGTTTGTGACCCTGGGTTTCACGCTTTAGCGATCGTCAGACAAACTGATTAATTTTTTTTAAAAATTGGGTTTATGTAGATTGAGTGTATTGGTGTTATTGTGGAAGTGGTGGGGGAAACTTCATCGCTTATGTCATCATACTAACGCAAACATCGATGTATGCAGACACATATACATACTTGGTCGTCCGTCGGGACTCATACATATATAAACATATGTGGGCAGTTTCGGATATGACATATGTATGTATACGGGTGGTTTTGTGTCTATACATACGCATTTGTATGTTGAAATTTAAAGATTGGAAGTGTGGCGGAAATGTCTCGTGAATGTCTCGTGAATGTATACATGTCATATTATTTATTTTTCTGTTGAATAATATTTCCTTGCATGTATGTATATACATGTGGTGGGGTTTGTGTAAAATTATGATAGGTAAAAATATTATTATTTATATTTATTTTTAATAATGAATAAAACCATGAATGTAGTTATAGTGGTGGTAGCTCGTGGTGGTAGCTTGAACTAAGAAGTGGTTGTTGGTGTTTATTTTATTTTATTTTGTTATATGTATTAATTTATTTTGGTATAAATCCTGAAAATAGGTATTCTGAGTAAAATTATGGTAGTTGAAGATTGCTATAATTTTTAATTTTTAATTTACAAAATTATTATTGTTATTATATTAAAGGTGGTTATTTCCTTGTTTTTTTTGTTGTTTTTTTTGTGACTGTGTATATGTGACTGGTAGAAATTTCATTTGTAATCCTTATTGGTTATTTTTATGGTGGTATTAAATATGCTGGGAGAGGGGGTAGTTTACGTTAATAATTATGGTAGGATTATATAGTAATGGTAGATATGATAAAAAGAAAATGACACCCCAACTTACGTACACACATCCTCCAACCATCCACCTTCTATCATCAAACAAATACCAATTTCATTCAGCTGCAGACTATCTGAGAACTCATCTAACATACACATTTTCAATAGCAAAAAAGCACCATACAACGACGCACTAAAAGCAAGTGGTTACACACAACAACTATAATATATACCTCCACAGCCAAAACACAGAAACAGAAAGAGAAACATTATCTGGTTTAATCCACCATATAACAAAACCGTTAAAACGAACATAGGCAAAATATTCCTAAACTTAATAGAAATACACTTCACTGAAGCAAACAAATTATCAAAAATATTTAACAAAAATGATGTAAAGATCAGTTACAGCTGTACAAAAAACATAACAGAAATAATCAAAAGCCACAACAAAAAAAAATGACAACCTACAAAAATAAAACCAAGGATCCAAATTGCAACTGCAGAAACAGAACATCATGTCCACTCCAGAGAAATTGCCAACTTACGAACACAATATACAAGGCCAAGGTAAGTACAAACAACAACACTATGCACTACATTGGTGCCACTGAATGTCCATTCAAGATGAGGAATAACAAACACAACCTTTCATTCAACAACAGGAAATATTCGAACAGCACAACACTTTCTACATACAGCAAAAAACAAAAATATCACACCAACAATAAGTTGGGAATATTGAAAAAAGCCCTTGCCTACAACAACATTACAAAAAAATGCCTACTTTGCCTACACGAAAAAGTAGCAATAATATCACACAAACCGCAAAAGAACTTACTAAACAAAAAATCAGAGATAATCTCCAAATGTAGGCATGAGAACAAGTACCTATTATCCGAATTCATACCAAACAGATAAAACAGACAAACCACCAACAATCACAATTTAATTTCAAGATACCATCAAAATAATTGCATCTATCATTATTATCATTGCATCACCATTAGTAATCACTTTTACCACTTTACAATAACTATTAACTAATAATATTATCATTACCACCAACACCCAGCACCATCACTTACACAGCACACCTACTATTAATATATAAATCCACTACAATCTTTAATGCATATTACTCCCCCAGCATATTTAATACCTTAAAACAATATGATCAGATATAATTTCCATATGTAACCATGAGAATAAACACCTATTACCAGGATTCATAATAAATAAAAATAAACAAATAAATATAGAAAATAAAATAAAATAAAACACCAACAACCACTATTTAGTTCAAGCTAGCACCACAATAATTACATTTATAGGTTTTTATTATTCTCCCACCAACATTACTAATCACTACTAACAATTTACAATAAATATTAACCACTTATATTATTATTGCCACCAACTCCCTTACATATTACTATCACACCATATCTACCATTACCATATAATCCTACCATAATTATTAACGTAAACTACCCCCTCTCCCAGCATATTTAATACCACCATAAAAATAACCAATAAGGATTACAAATGAAATTTCTACCAGTCACATATACACAGTCACAAAAAAACAACAAAAAAAACAAGGAAATAACCACCTTTAATATAATAACAATAATAATTTTGTAAATTAAAAATTAAAAATTATAGCAATCTTCAACTACCATAATTTTACTCAGAATACCTATTATCAGGATTTATACCCAAATAAATTAATACATATAACAAAATAAAATAAAATAAAATAAAACACCAACAACCACTTTTTAGTTCAAGCTACCACCACTATAACTACATTCATGGTTTTATCATTCTCCCACCACTAATCATTTCTACCAATTTACAATTTCTACCAATTTACAATAACTATTAGCTAATTATATTATCATTGTCTCCAATCACTTGCAACATTACTATCACATCATATCATATAGACCCGTTATTAAATTAAACTACCCTCTCAACTAGCACATTAAATATTAAACATCACCATATAAATTAACCAATAAGGATTACAAATTTCTACCTGTTACATATACACAGTCACCAAAAACAAACAAATAACCAGCTTTAAATATAACAAATAAACCCACATTTTTTTCAAAAATTTAAAAATAAATATAAATAATAATATTTTTACCTATCATAATTTTACACAAACCCCACTACATGTATATACATACATGCTAGGAAATATTATTCAACAGAAAAATAAATAATATGACATGTATACATTCACGAGACATTCACGAGACATTTCCACCACACTTCCAATCTTTAAATTTCAACATACAAATGCGTATGTATAGACACAACACCACTCGTATACATACATATGTCATATCCGAAACTGCCCACATATGTTTATATATGTATGAGTCCCGACGGACGACCAAGTATGTATATGTGTCTGCATACATCGATGTTTGCGTTAGTATGATGACATAAGCGATGAAGTTTCCCCCACCACTTCCACAATAACACCAATACACGCAATCTACATAAACCCAAATTTTTAAAAAATTAATCAGTTTGTCTGATGATCGCTAAAGCGTGAAACCCAGGGTCACAAACTCACATCTATCCAACCATATATGTTAGCTCTATCTCTGATATTGAACGCTTTCTAATAAGTACCATGCATATAATATATAAATAATTATACATATATATATTTATTTATATTTATATACACTTTTCACATATATATATTTTAATTATATATGACAAACATTAATGACAAACATTTTTGTGTGGTGAATTTTCTACTTAAAGACTTCAACACACTAAAGTAGTGTTTACATTGATGTAGCTACACACGTGCATAAAGGAGACATTTCAATTTTAAAGTTTTAAATTATTTTTTTTTAAATATGTGATTTGGTATATAATCTATCTAATTCCATTTAGTTTCTCTTTGTTTATATTTTTATCAATTTGTTATTAAGCATCCCACATTGTAATAATAGAAAATTTTCTAAGAAAGGTGAAATGTATATAAATGTTCTGGTATATCAAAAATTGTATATCATTTTTTCCCACAAATATATATATATATATATATATATATATATATATATATATATGAAATTTCTTCGATTTAACCAGTAGAGAAGTAGAGAAGACAATATTTATGAATAAAAATGACAATAGAAAACTAGTAATTGCCATTACGTTTTGTCCAATGTGGATTTTATCAAAGCAAAATATGAAATGAAATTAATTGAACAAGGTAACTAATAAAAAACAAAACAGAATGTTCCTAGCAACTGAATGTAGAGAAACGCTATTTTCATATTGTTAACTGAAAATATTCTCTACACGTGACAAATACTGATGTTAACAATATGAAAATAGTGTTTCTAAACATTCCAGTTGCTAGGAACATTTTAGTTACCTTGTTCAATTAATTTCATTTTGTATTTTGCTTTGATAAAGTCCACATTGGACAAAACGAGTCAGCAATTACTAGTTTTCCTATTGTCATTTTTATTCATAAAAAAAAATATATATATATATATATATATATATATATATTTATATATGAATCTATATTTATAGTCCTGTTACTAGTAAACAATTCCCAGTAATGTGTGTTGGCACTGCTGAGACCATATTTAACCTGAGTCAGAGATATTGTTTGGGCCACCACTTCTTCCCTTACAAATTATTGCTCTTGGGAAGTGTGCATATGACATACCATCCTTGAACATCCTGGCTATATTCCTTTAAATGTTTCTTTATCCACTGTGGCTTATATCTTTCTTGTTTCGTTCAGAATCCCTGTTAAAAAATATGATAAAAAGGCATAGAAAGAACCCAAATGGGACCAATATTTCATCTGCAGAAAAAAATTTCCTTGTTCTTTGGTTCCACTAGTGCAGTCCTTTTCTGCTTGGGCAAACCATGCCACTTCCAAGGAGTTTAATCTCCCATATCTCCCCTGTATTCTAGATGTAAGGATAGCATTTTTTATTGATTGATATCTTTTTCAAATCTTATCAACCCTTTGTGTGATATTTAAAGCCAAAACATCATTTGGATTGTAACAATAAAATATTTTTTTAATTGAATATTACATTAATAATATCTTTCTTGAGAATATCAATGATTGTTCCAGATACACATCCTACTATTTAACACATAGCTGGGTGGAAGAGATGGATTTACACCTTTCCCAAGGACACTTGCACATAAGTGAATGCAATGAACCTAACTGGAATTCAAATGCCAGATATAAGAAGAAAGTTCCACTTAGTTTTTTCCAAGAAGTGCCACTTTGTGGAATATATTTCAATATGGGTGTTATCTTGAACATTAAAATCTTAACCCCTTCAAGTCAAGGATCAATTGTTATCTGTCCTCCTTCTCCTCAAAATCTTCACTTCCTGCTAACTCCTTTTTCATTCATTTCTCATTCATCATAATCATTTTGAAAGTAATCCTCTACCTTTGATTTGAACACACACAAAAAAATAATATGGGGTTCTATACTACAGACCTACTCATAGTGCAACTAAGGAACAGAAATGAAAGCCTATTTAAAAAGATCCTTGTCCATTGGAAGCAACAAATTTTAATTTCAGTTTGGGTTTGTTGTAGTTTGCTGTTATAGACAAATTCAACAAAATCTTTGCTTTTATACTGGAATTAACTATAGCTTATTTAATGGAAGTAAGTATAAATTTATTTATATATTTTGAACTAACTATATAATCCTATGTTTATTGCAAAAATGAACTTTTTGTGCAAAATTCACTAAAAAATGTTATTTTTTTGTATTTATAATCAATTTACTCCAAACAAGGCAGTGATGCCACTAAGTGACAAGAGGTTACTGGGAGTGAAAGAGCATGAGGAGACTTTAGGAGAAGGAAATGGAAACCCAATCCTAAACAGAGAACAAAAGATAAACCTGTAGAATCAGATTCCTACATTTCTTTTTAAATCTTAAATTTTGTGCAAGTTAAACACATAGAGGCTCCCAACCAGATATAACAACTGATGTATTTTGATTGGTTGTAAAATATTAATTAGGTGTTGTCAACTACGTCCGAAGGTACCAACCCAAATTTTGACCTATAGTTGACGCCATAAAATGTAAACATGTTCACGAGCCTCCCCACGTGACCAAGAGAACTAATAAAAAAGAAACTTCGACGCGACTTGGTCAGTGGACACTTAAAATATTGAACCAATTCACTTGACTTCATTGGAAATCAACAGAGCAAAGGAGACAAACTTTATCTTCAATACAGCAACAAACCTTGTCAACCATTTCCAGGCTTAACGCTCGCTCCCACAAAATATTCTATTCCACAAGAAGAATCTCTGGTTAATGAGCGATAACTCTATAACAATCAGTGAGTCAAGAACAATACTTTTTTCTGTTTAATACAAAAACAAAAACAACTGTTTAATTTTCCTATAAAAACAAATATAGCTAACTACACCTTCTCATTTTCCCATGTACAGTAGAGTAACTCAAATTCTTTCAGTAACACACACCAAAGAACTCTGTTGTGTTTATCAACTTTTGCACTATATATTATGTATTTGTTGTGTTTATAAAAAATATTTATTGTTGAACAAATTCACAATTTCTTCTACTTGATTATTTCTCTTGTTGTTGTCTTTGTTACATTTGATGTTGTAAAAATTGTAGAGGGTCAGTTTTTATTTCTATTTATAACCAATACAAATTGGCTGACCCACTATAAACCGCTACTCCTTTTCAAAAGACCATGGAAGTTTATTAACATTTTTTTACTTAAAGTTAATTAAATATTCTTCTCTATTAAACTTTTATTTATAAAAGCAAATACACTAATGATAAAAATACTTCTTTCGTACAATATGTATTTGTTTCTGACATAAAAATTATGTTCAATGTTAGCACAGTTTTTATACTGAAAGGTAATTTTTTACACTGCAAAATTAAAGAAAAAGACTTGAAGATCTAGACAAGGAAATTTGCTCTAAGATGTGAATAATTTTGTTTGATTTAAAGAAATCAGTTATTATTCTGATTTTTTTTGCATCTTTCTTCTTACAAATGTTAAAGACTCTCTCACAAAAGTTAATTTTTTTTAATATTTGGTCATATTTGATTCTTCACAAACTTTCTTCCATAATTGTTTTTCCACTGCAAAGAAAAATGCAACTATTTGTGATATAAAATTAATATTTGTCTTAATGATATTGTTATTCATAACAACAAATATATTGATAATAGAATTTAATTTTTGATTAGTAATTTGTGTTTTTCTTTCTAAAACATATTTAAAAAGATATGTTGAGCTTTAGTTTACAGCTAAAAAAACATGAAACAGAAGCGAATGTAATACTCTTATACAACAAAATAAATGAAAAAGTAATTTATTAAGAATGGTATCTTTCAAAATTTCTCCCAAAATTTCTGAAATTCAAACAATTTGAAGAAAGCCTCTAGAATACCAAACTATATATGTATATATATACATGAATTATTCATACAAAACTAATGCAAAGGTTAATGATTTAAATGGCAAGACATCCATCTTGCAAACGATTCAAATAGTACACAAAAACCTCTAAATCCGTTATGCATGAGTTGATCCTTGTTTATATAAATTTCTGCCGTATTAGTTGTTATTTTTACTACAAGCTTTCGTCTGTTCCTACAGACATCGTCAGGTATATAATAGATGTTGTTCTTGGTTTTTTCTCTTAGTAATAAGAGGACATCGAAAATATATGTGTATTGTATCCGAAATGCTATTAAAAATGAGTTATTGGTTTTTGAACGCGCCAAAGCAACGCTGAGTTTGATTTTGAATTTTTTAAAAATGTCTGCGTCTATACCAAATATGGTAATGAAATCAAATCAGATTTTATAACATATTTATGTTATAATTTTTAAATAAATAATTATATATATATATATATATATATATATATATATATACTTTTAAAAATCAGATCATATATATAAGTTTGATTAAAAAGAAATGACAAGGTCTGTCTGTTTAATTTATATTGCATTTATTTACTTTTTGAATAGAGTGTTGTATATTATCATAAAAAGTATGGATAAAATCTACAAAGTTCATATTTCTGTTGTTATGAAGTTCAGACAGTTTATCCACAATTCCACTCGTGATACACAAGAATTTATTTGCAAATTGGAAATATGCAGTAAGAAATTTAACAGATAGACCTCATTGGTTCTTTTTTGGATGAATATTTCTGCTTAAATATACCTTATTCATATATATATATATATATATATATATATATATATATATATACCCAAGTATAGGATGTGTGCAAAATGGAATAAATTCCAATAACCAAAACACACTATTCTTAAAAGAGTGCTCAATGCAGAGTAAAAATCTATTTGAAAATTATAACATAAATATGTTATAAAATCACTACAAAAATAGCCATTTAGTTTCAACACTTTGGTGTTTTATCAAGTGATAGTGTTACACCATCACTTGATAAGACATGAGAAATTTTTAAAGTATATATATATATATATATATATATATATATATATATATAATTATTTATTTAAAAATTATAAAAAAAAATATAATTATTTGATTTAAATTTTTTATTTTTAGATTTAAAATTAATCAGTTTGTCTGCCGATTGCAAATAGCGTGAAATCCAGGGTCACAAAATCACACAATCCAGCTAAATATATATATATATATATATATATATATATATATATATATATATGTTATGTCCAAATTTTTCACTATTTGCACTGTTTGCATAATAGTGGTTAATGATATATTAAGACAGAATATATATATATATATATATATATATATATATATATATATATATATATATATATATATTTATATCAGTGTGCGATAGATAAATTATTGTCCAAATTATGCATAATTGAAAATAATGATTGACGTCTCATTTTAACAGATATATTTACCATGGTAAATATGTCTGTTACAATGAGATGTCACATATATATATATATATATATATATATATATATATATATACTGTATGTCTTCAAAAACAGGAGGTAATGGATTTAACCATTTTTTATTTTTCAACATGTTTGTGGTCATGCATATTGGCTTGGGAAAGTAGTAATTCTTTCAAGAAAGGTGAGATTGGAAAGAAATCAGTGCGTAGATTTATATTTTGATAAAATTTGATAGTGGCAATCTTGAGAATTTTCCCTCTGAATAAATTACTTTCTCATTTTATATATAGAATATGTTGCCTCTTAATGTTGACTTTCATATTTATATATATATATATATATATATATATATATGAAAGTCAACATTGAGACAACACTCTGTCTGAACTTGTGCACAATCTTCAAGCATGAAACAGCCATTTGTGTTTGTTTAATACCCACAGAACCTGCTTGTGGTTTATACTGCAACTATGCTGAGCGGACCTTAGTTACAGTTTCTGGGAGAGTGCATGTTATCTAGTGTGATGAGCAGACTGAGCAAGGCCAGCATAGTGAAACCCTTGATGAATTGTGACTTCATGTTAGTACTACAACCACTGGTGTCTCCCAAAGGATAATGTCAACCCAATTTCACTCACAATGCTTGGATCAAACTGTGGTATAGTTTTCAGGCACTTTCCAAAAGTGCCATACACTGGGATCACTGATAATATCAAGAAGTCACCTTCCTGACAAATCAACCATGGTGAGATTTGAACCTGGGATTCATGGTCAGAAAGCAAATGTTCTAACCACTCGACCATATGCCAATCTATATATATATATAGAAAACATTATAATATCAAGATAGCCAGGCACATAATTGATATAGAAAACTGCATTCTTTTTCTTCTCTTGTGTAAGAAACAAATCACTTCTTAATGTTTTAACATTTAAAGGAAAAATATTGTCCCCATGAGATTTTCTATATTTTATGGCAGTGTGCCAACATAAAATGGTCATGTGATAAAAAGTTAAAAACATCATTTTATTTCCTTTTATAATCTTTGTATGTTTTGGTTTAAAACAGCTTGGCTCCTAAAATTCTTCATGATTGACACATTTAATTCCTTGAAATTGAATGACTCACAAGGCCATAGATTATTAAAACCATTTTGTTCTCTTATTATTGTTACAAAACAAAAAATGCAATACTTTAAAAACAACATAATACAAGTTAAAGATTTTAAAGGATACAAATTCTCTCCAGGAAAGAAAACTCAGAAGAATCGGAATCAATAAATGTTTACTTATTACTGAAATCTACTTTGTAGAATTTCATCTTTCTCAATATTTTTACTTTTCTTTTCAGATTGTAAAGACAAAATTCAGTAAGAATAAAAATTGCATTTTGACTGAACAATCACAGGAAAAAGAGAGCAAACTAAAAATGGAGATTATTATTCTCATTTAAAAAAAAATGAGAATCATTGCATTATTACAAGAATAAAGTACAAAGACTTTATTGTGAAGAGACTTTCTAAATTGATTCAGATATGAAGCAGATATAAAAAGAAAATCATAATAATTAAAAGTGCATGCAGACACATAAAGCATGTAAATGGATACACAGAGTCATATGCATAGGCATATACACAATATCTATCTATCTATCTATCTATCTATCTATCTATCTATCTATTTACCTATCAGTCTATATACCTACCTACTGTTCTAACTATCTATTTATCTATCTTTCTATCTATCTACATAACTACGTATCTGTCTGTCTATCTATCCATCTACCTACCTACCTACCTACCTATATATATATATATATATATATATATAGATATATATATATATACTGAACTCTCCCGTGTTTTTTTTTTCTGACATATGAGGGTCAAGCAATTTAGTCAAGGAACCAAGTGCCAGACACCAGCACATATGATTTGATTATAGTGGTGAAGGCTTTGTGCAGAACTAACTACACTTTTTGAAGGGCCAAATACAGAGAGCCATATCTGGAGGAAGAAGTGGATTCATGCCTTTCTCAAGGGTATCAGCATGTAAGTGAATGTAATGGATCTGACTGGAATTCAAACTTGGCTCTCCGATTCCTCAATCTGAGCCACTATCCATTATTCCACCATACCTCCTCACCTTTTATATATATATATATATATATATATATATATATATATATATATATATATATATACCTACTTATTTGTCTGTCTATCTTTCTGTCTATCTTTCAATTTATCTATCATTCTAAGTTTGATCATATATATATTTAATAGGAGAAAATAGGTTTGCCTATTGGCCAGTTTACACTCCTCCTGAGTCTTTTAAACAGGAGTATAGATTTATCCATTGTTCTCTTTTTAGGATTGGGTTTCTGGTTCATTCTGAAATCTTTTCATTCTCTTTCACTCCCAGTAGAACTTTGCATCATTGTAGCTTTATCACTTTGATTAGGGTGAATAGATTAAAAAAAATCTGCATAAGTCTGTCATTTTCTATCCATCTTACAGATGCAACCATTAATCTAGCTTAGTCTCTTTATAAAAATATCTATCTTCATCTCTTCATATCTATCTATCTATCTATCTATCTATCTATCTATCTATCTATCTCTTTACATATCTCTCTATGTATCTATCTTCAGCTCTTCATAACTATCTATCTCTGTCTCTTCATATCTATCTATCTATCTATCTTCATTGCTTCATATCTATCTATCTTCATTTCATATCTATCTTCATCACTTCATATCTATCTATCTATCTATCTATCTATCTATCTATCTATCTATCTTCATTTCATTTCATATCTATCTATCTATCTTTATCACTTCATATCTATCTTTATCTCTTCATATCTATCTATCTATCTATCTATCTATCTTCATTTCATTTCATATCTATCTATCTTTATCACTTCATATCTATCTTTATCTCTTCATATCTATCTATCTATCTATCTATCTATCTATCTATCTATCTATCTATTTATCTATCTTCATTTCATTTCATATCTATCTATCTTCATCAATTCATATCTATCTTCATCTCTTCATATCTATCTATCTATCTATCTTCATTTCATTTCATATCTATCTATCTATCTTTATCACTTCATATCTATCTTTATCGCCACATCTATCCATCTATCCATCCATCCATCCATCTATCTATCTTCATTTCATTTCATATCTATCCATCCATCTTTATCACTCCATTCCATCCATCCATCCATCGATCCATCTATCCATCTATCCATCTATCCATCTATCTTCATTTCATTTCATATCTATCTATCTATCTTTATCTCTTCATATCTATCTACTTCATCAATTCATATCTATCTTCATCTCTTCATATCTATCTATCTTCATTTCATTTCATATCTATCTATTTATCTTTATCACTTCATATCTATCTTCATCACTTCATATCTATCTATCTATCTATCTATCTATCTATCTATCTATCTATCTTCATTTCATTTCATATCTATCTATCTATCTTTATCACTTCATATCTATCTTTATCTCTTCATATCTATCTATCTATCTATCTATCTATCTTCATTTCATTTCATATCTATCTATCTATCTATCTATCTATCATCTATCTATCTATCTATCTTCATCAATTCATATCTATCTTCATCTCTTCATATCTATCTATCTATCTTCATTTCATTTCATATCTATCTATCTATCTATCTATCTTCATCAATTCATATCTATCTTCATCTCTTCATATCTATCTATCTATCTATCTATCTATCTATCTATCTATCTATCTTCATCTCTTCATATATATCTATTTCATGTTGTCTATCTGTCTGTGTGAGAATGAAGGTAAATTAATGACAAAAAAATCCAGTGTGATGTATTTTGTCGTTTTGGACTTCATTGGACTAAAGCATTGTGTTTGTTGATGGAATTGCATGTGCATAAGAAAGATAGTGGGGAAGATAAGAATGCAAATGTTGGAGCCTTAAAGATTTTTAATTCAGTTTTTTATTCAATGTGTCCAGGATCTTTTAAAAAAAAACACACTCAGTGCATTAGTTGCTCACTGTAATGAAACTGATCATAATTTCAATTTTAAAAAGTGCTATTTTAATTAACAGAGAAAGCAATTTACTAGGGTGAACAAGTAGCTTTGATCATCCATAGTAAATTCATGTCCAGCTACTTACAATATTTCACTTTTCTAGGCAGATCTTCTATTACCCCAATGTGAGAAACTTTCTGCTACTGAAATAATAAAAACAAGAATGAAAATCACACATGAAATGACACATTTTTTGACTGGCTGTTGATTCAGTTGTCTCAAAAAATAACCTCCTTCGTATATAAAAAAAATCTTGACATATTCCTGACTTTTTTTCTTTCCAGATAATTTTTATTTCAATATATTGTTACTCATAAAACCAATGATTACAATGAAACAATGTTGAGTAATCTTACTGTATAAGTACAAACTAGGAAAAAGAACCATTTTTGCATTGAAACATTACATGCAATGAGAAATGGATACTCTTTGACAACAGTAAGACAGGCCAGTGGTTAATGCAAGTGAATCACCAAAACAATACCCAAAAGCTCTACTGCATTCTAAAAAGTTAATGGTGGTCTTTCAAAGGGGTTATATATTATTTATTCTTACCTCAAGGGAAAACAATGACAGCAACCTCGTATTGTGGAGAAACTGAGTGTATGCATAAAAAAATGAAAAAGAAACATCGTAGACTTGTGAATAAGGATGGTCCAATTTTGCTGCATGATAACGCACGTCTGCATGCTTCTCAGTCAACTGTCCAAAAGTTGTATAGCCTGAATTATGAAATTTTGCTTCCTCCTCCTCCTCCCTATTCACCTGATATCTCTCCTACTGATTATCACTTATTTAAGCATTTTCAAACATTTCATAGGCAATAAAACATTTTTCAATAAGGAAGAAGCAATCAAAGCATTTGAACTGTTTATCACATCAAAGGATAAGAATTTTTTTAAAGATGGGATCAAGAATTTAGAGGTACATTGGCAAACAGTCATTCCTCAACATGGTGCCTATTTCAACTAAATAAGTTAGTTATTTAAGATTTCAGAAATATTTTATTCATTTCCTATAAAGTGCAACATTTCATGTATGACAACCTAATATAAATTGATTGTTGACGGATTCTTTTTTACAGCTTATCAACCCATTGCAGGTTATTTAAAGCTGGAGCTTACAAGTCCATGGGGCCATTTCCATTTGGGAATATATCTTTCCCAGGTATGGAAAGAAACTCCAGTTTGCAGTCCTCAATTTGGGAAAACCTAAGACTTGCTGTTTCCCGTTTGTGGAATATATTCTCACCAGGAACATAATAGTTGAATCAGCCTGATTTGAATCTGGAGTCCTAAATGGGGCTTCTCCAGGCACAGGATTATCTCCATATTATATGTAAGAACTTTACTTTTTGTTTCTCTTTACACTCTGCTTAGCTGTGTAGATATATGTGATATATTATTCTCCACATGAATCATGTTTATATATAGTTTTGGTATGTCTTAGTGATATAAAAGTTTCTCTGAGAACAAAGCATGTTTCTTATTCCTTTTCCTATCAGTCATTCCATTCCATCGTGAAGTACGTTGATATTATATCACAGATGTAATAATGCTCATAATGAGGGAAATTCAATGGAAGAATAAATCCTTCTTCCATAGCTCTTACCTGATACAGATATAATAATGATTTAGTGATACAAGTCTTACTAATTAACCCATTGCTAGGGGGAGAAGAAGCGGATTCATACCTTTTTCCAATAGTATCTGCAAATAGAATAATATAATGAACCACACTGGAATTTGAAGTTGGCTTTCTGATTAACATTTCTGAGCCATTATCCATTTACACCACCCACACATCCATGCCTGCAGCACCTCAATGTTGCTTAAATTGGTGAATGTATGAGAACCACTGTTTCAATGTAATGAAATGTAAGCCATGAAAGCATAGAGAAATCAATTGAAATTGCAGAAATTTTTCATTTTATGTGTCTAAGTTGGGAAAGGGACATTCCAGTGCAGCCCATTTATTTATAGTCACCTCTCCTTCTATTTAACCTCATATTTATAGTCCCCTCCCCTTCTATTTTACCACATATCTATAGTCGACTCCCCTTCTATTTAAACTCATATCTATAGTCCCCTCCCCTTCTATTTAGCCTCATATCTATACTCCCATCCCCTTCTATTTAACCTCATATCTATAGTCCCCTCCTATTCTATTTAACCTCGTATCTATAGTCCACTCCCCTTCTATTTAACCTCAAATACATATAGTCCCCACCCCTTCTATTTAACCTCATATCTATAGTCCCCTCCCCTTCCATTTAGCCTCATATTTATAGTCCCCTACACTTCTATTTAGCCTCATATTTATAGTCCCCTCTTCTTCTAATTAGCCTCATATCTATAGTCACCTCTCCTTATATTTAGCCTCATTTATATAGTCCCCTCCCCTTCTATTTAGCCTTATATTTATAGTGCCCTACACTTCTATTTAGCCTCATATTTATAGTCCTCTGTCCTTCTATTTAACCTCATATCGATAGTCCCCACTCCTTCTATTTAGCCTCATATCTATAGTCCCCTCCCCTTCTATTTAGCCTCATATTTATAGTCCCCTCCTTTTCTATTTAACCACATATGTATAGACCTCTCCCCTAGTATTTAGCCTCATATCTATAGTCCCCTACTCTTCTATTTAGCCTCATATTTATAGTCCTCTCTCCTTCTATTTAACCTCATATGTATAGTCCTCTCCTCTTCTATTTAGCCTCATATCTGTAGTCCCCTCCCCTTCTATTTAGCCTCATATTTATAGTCCAGACTCCTTCTATTTAACCTCCTATCTATAGTCCCCTCTCCTTCTATTTAGCTTAATATCTATAGTCCCCTCCCCTTCTATTTAACCACATATGTATAGACCTCTCCCCTAGTATTTAGCCTCATATCTATAGTCCCCTACTCTTCTATTTAGCCTCATATTTATAGTCCTCTCTCCTTCTATTTAACCTCATATCTATAGTCCTCTCCCCTTCTATTTAGCCTCATATGTATAGTCCTCTCCTCTTCTATTTAGCCTCATATCTGTAGTCCCCTCCCCTTCTATTTAGCCTCATATTTATAGTCCAGACTCCTTCTATTTAACCTCCTATCTATAGTCCCCTCTCCTTCTATTTAGCCTAATATCTATAGTCCCCTCCCCTTCTATTTAGCCTCATATTTATAGTCCCCTCCCCTTCTATTTAACCACATATGTATAGACCTCTCCCCTAGTATTTAGCCTCATATCTATAGTCCCCTACTCTTCTATTTAGCCTCATATTTATAGTCCTCTCTCCTTCTATTTAACCTCATATCTATAGTCCTCTCCCCTTCTATTTAGCCTCATATCTATAGTCCCCTCTCCTCCTATTTAGCCTCATATCTATTGTCCCATAACCTTCTATTTAGCCTCATATTTATAGTCCTCTCTCCTTCTATTTAACCTCATATCTATAGTCTCCTCTCCTTCTATTTAGCCTCACATCTATAGTCCCCTCCCCTTCTATTTAGCCTCATATTTATAGTCCTCTCCTCTTCTATTTAGCCTCATATCTATAGTCCCCTCCCCTTCTTTTTAGCCTCATATTTATAGACCTCTCTCCTTCTATTTACCCTCATATCTATAGTCCCCTCTCCTTCTATTTAGCCTCATATCTATAGTCCCCTCCTCTTCTATTTAGCCTCATATTTATAGTCCCCTCTCCTTCTATTTAGCCTCATATCTATAGTCTCGTCCCCTTCTATTTAGCCTCATATTTATAGTCCCCTCTCCTTCTATTTAGCCTCGTATCTATAGTCCACTCCCCTTCTATTTAGCCTCATATCTACAGTCACCCCTTTCTATTTAAGTTCGTATCACCTCTCTTTCTATTTAGCCTCATATCTATACTCCCCTGCGCTTCTATTTAATCTTGTATTTACAGTTCCGTCCCCTCCAGTTTTGCCCCATATTTATAGTTCCCTCACCTTCTATTTAGCCTCATATTTATAGTCCCCCACCCTTCTATTTAAGCTCATATTTATAGACCCCTACCCTTTTATTTAGCCTCATATTTATAGTCCCCTCCCCTTCTATTTTGCATCGTACCTATAGTCCCTTAACCTTCTATTTAGCCTCATATCTATAGTCCCCTCCCCTTCTATTTAACCTCATTATAGTCCTCTCCCCTTCTATTTAGCTTCATATCTATAGTCCCCTCCTCTTCTATTTAGCATCATATTTATAGTCCCGTACACTTCTATTTAGCCTCATATTTATAGTCCACTCCACTTCTATTTAACCTCATATTTATAATCCACTCCACTTCTATTTAGCCTCATATTTATAGTCCCCTCACCTTCTTTTTAGCCTCATATCTATAGTCTCCTCCCCTTCTATTTAGCCTCATATTTATATTCCCCTCTACTTCTGTTTAGCCTTGTATCTATAGTCCCCTCCTCTTCTATTTACGTTCATATTTTAACATCCTCTCTTTCTATTTAGACTCATATCTATTCTCCCCTCCCCTTCTATTTCGTCGTGTATTTATAGTTCCGTCCCCTCCAATATAGCCCCATCTTTATAGTCCCCTCACCTTCTATTTAGCCTCATATGTATAGTGCCCTACCCTTCTATTTAAGCTTATATTTATAGTCCCCTACCCTTCTATTTAGCCTCATATTTATATTCCCCTCTCCTTCTATTTAGCCTCATATCTATAGTCCCTTAACCTTCTATTTAGCTTCATATTTATATCCCCCTTCTCTTCTATTTAACCTCATATTTAAATTTCACTTTGTATAAATTAGGCCAGGTTGATTTTTCACTCTTTTCAGAAAGTCAACATTGCCCTTGATGTGCTAAGTACTGACACCAAAAGCTAGAGTCATTTATTTCAAAGGGAAATTATACTGAACAATTTAGCTATATAATAATGTATATTATAGTATGATTTTCAATAAAAAATGCAAATTTAAAAAATTTTTCTTATAATTTGTGCCCAGGAGTATTATGGTATTTCAGGATTCACACAGAAAGAAATTCCATGACTTTTGAAGGACTATGTTAAGAAGTTTCAAAGACTGAAACTGGTGTGTACACACACACACACGCATACACAATGGTCATCAATTGCAAAATCACAATCTTCAAGTCTTAAGGTTAACCATTTTCTTCCTCCATACATCCCCATAAACTGCGCCTCTTACTCTGTAACCCTCTACCTTGAGTTGCTCTTGGTCCCTGTACAGTAGGGCAGGTTGATTTTTTTGCACTCAATTTGAAAGTTGGAGTTTGACGTGATAAGTAATGACACAAAATATTTTTTTCTAATTCTTTACCATTTTTTGAGGAAATCAGTTTGAAGATTTCATTTAGGCTCAAACTCATAGCATTGCATTTTCATTCTGGTGATCAATGAAAGCCTTATAGCACACCTTCATAAAATTTATAATTTTTCTGAAGCTTAACAAATTTTTATGGATAAAATGCATGGCACAAGCACATTATTACTAAATCATTATGCCATCAAATAAGACCTTCATTTGCTTTAAAGGTAAATTCTGCTGAACAATTTAGTTATATTATGAAGTAATATATTATATAGTGCAGTAGTTTTAGTGCCATTTTAATAAACAATGCAAATTTAAAACATTTTGTCTTATAATTTGTACCTAGTAGTATTATGGTGTTATATACAATTTAATCTATTTTTTGTTTTTATTAATTATGATCTAAGAAATCTTATTCATTCAGTAGCCTTTTTTGTAATGTAAGAAAATTTTTTTACACAGTTTTTACTTATTATAATGTGCTTTTGCCATGCATCTTGTCCATATACAATTTATGAAGTTTCATTAAATTATAAATTTTATAAGGCTGTACTATAAGGCTTTCACTGATCACCAGAATAAAATTCCAATGCTACAATTTTGAACCTGAACTTAATCTTCAAATTTATTTTCTCAAAAATGATAGCCATTTGGGAAAAAGTATTTTGTATCCTTATTTGTCCTATCAAACCCCAACTTTTGAATTGAGTTCAATATCAAGCTTCCAACACATATGCATACATATATATTCCAACTACCACACAGACACCAACTTCATCCCTGATAATGACTGTGATAATCAAAAGTACTTGAAGAAAAATAACAAAATATGAACTTTGGAAAATTTATTCACAAATTCAAGCCTAAAACTCAATATCATATCCAAAACTGTTAAAAATAAAACACACAAAGATTGTCAGTTCTTTTTAATCAAACTTGTTTGGATGAATACTTGCCACCTATATATGCATTATTCTCATGGTGGAGTAATGGGTAGTGGCTTGGATTGAGGAATCGCAGAGCCGAGTTCGAATTCCACTCAAATCCATTACATTCCCTTACGTGCTAATACCTTTGGGAAAGGTGTGAATCCTCTTCTTCTCCCTCCAGCTATGGGTAAATAGCAGGATAGACTGGGTTCTATAGCCTTGGATGGCAACTGGTCTAGGAGAAGGACAACTCTGAATTCAAAACCTGTGGAGGGATGTTTGGGGACCTTGTGGCACTTAGTGCGCGAGGTCTCTGTATTCGTCCCTTCAAAAAGTGTGGATGGTCCTGCATGAGGCCTTCACCACTATAATCAAATCTCATGTGCCGTTGTCGTGTTGTCGGTTTCCTGGGAACTGATCTGCTTGACCCACATACGTCGAACTTGATGGGAGAGTCGACTATATATATATATATATATTTGTGTTTTGAACAATAAAAATATTAAAAAATTAAAATCTACAGACACACTGGGTTGTATATTAATATTCTTTTGTTTTATTATTTCAGTTAGATTCTTTGACTAGTTTCAGCCAACATGGCCATCATCAGGAGAAAAAAAATTTCTGCTTGTTAGTAGGCAGTGAACTACAGAAATATTTTATATATATATATATATATTCCAACTTTGGGGGACGAATATTTTCTGTGAAAATTTCTCGGACATTCAGGCTGGTAAATGTTGTTTAATACTGTTTATTATAAACAGAGCATTTACTTAAATAGTTGTATCTATAAAAAGAATGTATAAACATAAAAATGTCTTAATATATATATATATATATATATATATATATATATGTGTGTGTGTGTGTGCGTGAATATATAACACTTTCCACTAAGGCCTACATGATTTGTATTGCAGTCATTCCTATAGATAAAATAGTAAATTAGGGGTAACTTTATGAAGAAAACAATGGTAGAATGGATGATACTGGTTTATGGGGGTCACCAGAGGTTTATTTTGGTTTAACATAGACTTTTCAACTAAATAGAAGAACTTATAGTGTTATCAGATTTTTGTCTTGTTTGTCAGATTTGCAAAACTAAAAAATGATTTTAGACAAAAAATTTAAAATGTTCCGTATTAAACATGTTTTTTTTTCAGCAGTTTTAAATGCAAAAAATAGCCTCAAACTGACCAATGGCTCTGTGAGCAAGGAATTCTTGCTACAAAGGATGATATAATCAAAGAAATATACGCAAATTTTCAAAATACAACTTAATTGTTCAATTCTTTGGAGCTACCTGATGTTCTTCCCCACAGGCTTCAACTAAAACCATTCTTTTCAGAAATCTTGAACTGATGAGAAGCAAAAAAAAAGAAAGATGTGTTTGTTTTCAGGGTCCTTATACTTCTAAACATAGTTATAATATATATGAGTTATAATTAAATTCCCAGGAGTGTTCAGAGACTTACCACCTTCTCATTTTTCACTCCACCTGTATATATGGCTCTGTGTCTGTTATTGAAGGATTAAAAGTCATTTCATTCTGCTAGGATTGACTGATTTGTTTTTTATGGCTTATCAACCTTTTGCAGGTTATTTAAAGCCAGAAACTATTTTTAGATTCTAAGAATTTATTGATACAAGTTCTACTAATTAAGCCATAGAAGAGGGGGAGAAGAGGTAGATTCATATCTTCCCCAAGGGTATTTGTAAGTAAGTTGTAATTTTATCTCATCCTTGTCACCAAAATGATGTAACCTAGGGAAGATTACTGAATAGAATAATCACATAAAGGTTGGTAATGAACAATAATACTTAGAACAAGAACAACACATATAAGATTTGCTAGCAGTATGTAGAAGAAGTAGTCTACGGCTAGAAGTGAGTCAAGTGAATTCCACAATGAATCACCAACTGCAGGATATCTACCAACCGCCCCATGTGGTCAGATGTGGCACAAGGCCAAATTTAATGTGTAGTAGCTGAGCTCATAGGCTTGGTCAAAAATTCCCCATAGACCCTGTATAAAAGAGAGTTGGGTAGCTGTTTCCCAAGACAAGACTCTGCTCTTTGACATAGCCTCATCAGGAGATCCCCTCTGCCTGGAGCCGGAGAGTTTAACAAGCACAGCTGGAGACAAATCTCCAACTGCAGACCAACATACAGTATTTACTACAGTATTTATGTGAATGGGGACATACCCATTATTGTCTGTAGGTATGCTACAACATAAGTAAATATAACAAACTTGACTGAAATTTCCAATTTTGAACTGTTATCCATTATACTACCCAGACATCTAAGCTGTCACCCATCTATATACTGACCAGGTCTGACGTGGCTTAACTTTGGTGATTATACAATGTTCTGGTAAGAGATGCAATTGAATAGTAAGAGGTCCTGCTATATTGCACTGACAGCATGGATATTGCTAATCTCCAGGAGAGCAGCCCATTATGTTTCTTGACTTCACGTTTTCCACTGAAATGAAGTGGAGTGGCTACATTAATCAATTGCTTCATCTACTGCAAAGAAATTTAGTTCACTGTGTCATACCAGATAATTTTTCATATTGGAATCCATCTAATATTCACCCATACATTGAACACTGTTGCTATATATGGTCTGGTGCTCCTGATACTTGACAAAATCGAAAGAAAGATCTGACCTGGCATCTTGACTCTTGACATTTTATTACCAAGGTGATGTGGCTTCCCTCTTTTTCTTTCCTACAAATATGTTTATGTTAACTGCTCAGATGAGTTTTTTTTTCTCCAGGTGCCTTGACTACATGAATTTAAGTGTGCTACTAGATTGGTTACTAGATCTTAGTCTCACACTTTTACTGTTGAACTTGCTAGATGCAACCACCCCTTCTACTCTATTACTTTTCTCACACTTTTCACCTGTGGAACTCCCTTTGAATTTCTTGCTTCCCTGATAACTACGATGTAGTAGACATAGTGAACCAGAACCAGAGAGGAATGGCAGAAGTGATGAACAGGATTTGCCCTATTCTCAATGAAAGTGAATCCGTCTTTGTCTGACATGTAGAACTTTGATCTGAGAGAAGGTGAGTACATTGTTCCATCAAAATGGACCCTTCTTCTTTGTTGTCCCACAAGAAATTGATTCATTAGCAACTGTGTATAATATTAGCATGGTTGGATGGAATTGAGGAGAGACATCCAGGTGTGTTAGTGCTCTATTTTGAGGTGCCTGTATGTCTATTATGTCGATCATCCAGGTGAGTGATCGGTGATTTCCCATTATAAATAGACCATTGTGGAGATGAGAAACATCTCTGTTGGGGTACATTATACTGTACATACAGTTGTGACAGGAGGAACGAATGACGAAGTGGATACATGGAAGA